>SZWC01014237.1:18556-75727 GCA_023375785.1 Penium margaritaceum | reverse complement strand
AGTTGTCTTGGGCTTGCTCCAGTTGTCTAAAGCTTGCTCCAGTTATCTTGAGCTTGATCCAGTTGTCTTGTGCTTACTCCAGTTGTCTTGGGATTGCTCCAGTTGTCTTGCACTTGCTCCAGTTGTCTTGGGCTTGCTCCAGTTCAATTGGGCTTGCTCCAGTTGTCTTGGCCTTGCTCCAGTTGTCTTGGCCTTGCTCCAATTGTCTTGGCATTTCTCCACTTGTCTTGGGATTGCTCCAGTTGTCTTGGAATTGCTCCAGTTGTCTTGGCCTTGCTGCGGTTGTCTTAGCCTTGCTCCAGTTTTCTTGTGCTTGCTCCAGGCTTCTTGGGCTTTTTCCAATGTCTTGAGCTAGCTCCAGTTGTCTTGTCCTTGGTCCATATGTCTTGGGCATGCTCCCGTTGTCTTGGCCTTGCTTCACTTGTCCCGGGCTTTCTCCGGTTATCTTGGACTTGCTCCAGTTCTCTAAGGCTTGCTCCAATTGTCTTGGGCTTACTCCAGTTGTCTTGTTCTTGCTTCATTTTTCTTTGTCTTGCTCTAGTTCTCTTGGGCTTGCTCTAGTCGTCTTGGACTTGCTCCACTTGATTTGGGCTTGCTCCAGTTGTCTTGGGCTTGCTGTAGTTGTCTTGGCCTTGCTCCAGTTGTCTTGGGTTTGCTCTCGTTGTCCTGGCCTTGCTCCAGTTGTCTTGGCCTTCCTCCAGTTGTTTTGTTCTTGCACCAGTTGTCTTGGCTTTGCTACAGTTGGCTTGGGCTTGCTCCAGTCTTTTTGGCCTTGCTCCTGTTGTCTGGGCCTTGCTCCAGTTGTCTTTGGCTTGGTCCAGTTGTCTTGGCATTGCTCCAGCTGTCTTGGACTTCCTCCAGTTCTCTTGGGCTTGCTCCAGCTGTCTCGGGCTTGCTCCAGTTGTTCTGGCCTTTCTCCAGTTGTTCTGGGCTTGCTCCAGGTGTCTTGGCCTTGCTCCAGTTGTCTTGCGCTTGCTCCAGTTGTCTTGGGCTTGCTCCAGTTGCCTTGGGCTTGCTCCAGTTGTCTTGGGCCTGCTCCAGATGTCTTGGGCCTTCTCCAGTTTTCTTGGCCTTGCTCAAGATGTCTTGGGCTTGCTCCAGTTGTCTCGGGCTTGCTCCAGTTGTCTTGGCCTTTCTTCACTTATCTTGGGCTTGCTCCAGTTATCTTGGCCTTGCTCCAGCTGTTTTGGGCTTGCTCCTGGTGTCTTGCGCATGCTCGAGTTCTCTTGGCCTTGCTCCAGTTGTCTTGCGCTTGCTCCAGTTGTCTTGGGCTTGCTCCAGTTGCCTTGGGCTTGCTCCAGTTGTCTTGGGCCTGCTCCAGATGTCTTGGGCCTTCTCCAGTTTTCTTGGCCTTGCTCAAGATGTCTTGGGCTTGCTCCAGTTGTCTCGGGCTTGCTCCAGTTGTCTTGGCCTTTCTTCACTTATCTTGGGCTTGCTCCAGTTATCTTGGCCTTGCTCCAGCTGTTTTGGGCTTGCTCCTGGTGTCTTGCGCATGCTCGAGTTCTCTTGGCCTTGCTCCAGTTGTCTTGCGCTTGCTCCAGTTGTCTTGGGCTTGCTCCAGTTGCCTTGGGCTTGCTCCAGTTGTCTTGGGCCTGCTCCAGATGTCTTGGGCCTTCTCCAGTTTTCTTGGCCTTGCTCAAGATGTCTTGGGCTTGCTCCAGTTGTCTCGGGCTTGCTCCAGTTGTCTTGGCCTTTCTTCACTTATCTTGGGCTTGCTCCAGTTATCTTGGCCTTGCTCCAGCTGTTTTGGGCTTGCTCCTGGTGTCTTGCGCATGCTCGAGTTCTCTTGGCCTTGCTCCAGTTGTCTTGCGCTTGCTCCAGTTGTCTTGGGCTTGCTCCAGTTGCCTTGGGCTTGCTCCAGTTGTCTTGGGCCTGCTCCAGATGTCTTGGGCCTTCTCCAGTTTTCTTGGCCTTGCTCAAGATGTCTTGGGCTTGCTCCAGTTGTCTCGGGCTTGCTCCAGTTGTCTTGGCCTTTCTTCACTTATCTTGGGCTTGCTCCAGTTATCTTGGCCTTGCTCCAGCTGTTTTGGGCTTGCTCCTGGTGTCTTGCGCATGCTCGAGTTCTCTTGGCCTTGCTCCAGTTGTCTTGCGCTTGCTCCAGTTGTCTTGGGCTTGCTCCAGTTGCCTTGGGCTTGCTCCAGTTGTCTTGGGCCTGCTCCAGATGTCTTGGGCCTTCTCCAGTTTTCTTGGCCTTGCTCAAGATGTCTTGGGCTTGCTCCAGTTGTCTCGGGCTTGCTCCAGTTGTCTTGGCCTTTCTTCACTTATCTTGGGCTTGCTCCAGTTATCTTGGCCTTGCTCCAGCTGTTTTGGGCTTGCTCCTGGTGTCTTGCGCATGCTCGAGTTCTCTTGGCCTTGCTCCAGTTGTCTTGCGCTTGCTCCAGTTGTCTTGGGCTTGCTCCAGTTGCCTTGGGCTTGCTCCAGTTGTCTTGGGCCTGCTCCAGATGTCTTGGGCCTTCTCCAGTTTTCTTGGCCTTGCTCAAGATGTCTTGGGCTTGCTCCAGTTGTCTCGGGCTTGCTCCAGTTGTCTTGGCCTTTCTTCACTTATCTTGGGCTTGCTCCAGTTATCTTGGCCTTGCTCCAGCTGTTTTGGGCTTGCTCCTGGTGTCTTGCGCATGCTCGAGTTCTCTTGGCCTTGCTCCAGTTGTCTTGCGCTTGCTCCAGTTGTCTTGGGCTTGCTCCAGTTGCCTTGGGCTTGCTCCAGTTGTCTTGGGCCTGCTCCAGATGTCTTGGGCCTTCTCCAGTTTTCTTGGCCTTGCTCAAGATGTCTTGGGCTTGCTCCAGTTGTCTCGGGCTTGCTCCAGTTGTCTTGGCCTTTCTTCACTTATCTTGGGCTTGCTCCAGTTATCTTGGCCTTGCTCCAGCTGTTTTGGGCTTGCTCCTGGTGTCTTGCGCATGCTCGAGTTCTCTTGGCCTTGCTCCAGTTGTCTTGCGCTTGCTCCAGTTGTCTTGGGCTTGCTCCAGTTGCCTTGGGCTTGCTCCAGTTGTCTTGGGCCTGCTCCAGATGTCTTGGGCCTTCTCCAGTTTTCTTGGCCTTGCTCAAGATGTCTTGGGCTTGCTCCAGTTGTCTCGGGCTTGCTCCAGTTGTCTTGGCCTTTCTTCACTTATCTTGGGCTTGCTCCAGTTATCTTGGCCTTGCTCCAGCTGTTTTGGGCTTGCTCCTGGTGTCTTGCGCATGCTCGAGTTCTCTTGGCCTTGCTCCAGTTGTCTTGCGCTTGCTCCAGTTGTCTTGGGCTTGCTCCAGTTGCCTTGGGCTTGCTCCAGTTGTCTTGGGCCTGCTCCAGATGTCTTGGGCCTTCTCCAGTTTTCTTGGCCTTGCTCAAGATGTCTTGGGCTTGCTCCAGTTGTCTCGGGCTTGCTCCAGTTGTCTTGGCCTTTCTTCACTTATCTTGGGCTTGCTCCAGTTATCTTGGCCTTGCTCCAGCTGTTTTGGGCTTGCTCCTGGTGTCTTGCGCATGCTCGAGTTCTCTTGGCCTTGCTCCAGTTGTCTTGCGCTTGCTCCAGTTGTCTTGGGCTTGCTCCAGTTGCCTTGGGCTTGCTCCAGTTGTCTTGGGCCTGCTCCAGATGTCTTGGGCCTTCTCCAGTTTTCTTGGCCTTGCTCAAGATGTCTTGGGCTTGCTCCAGTTGTCTCGGGCTTGCTCCAGTTGTCTTGGCCTTTCTTCACTTATCTTGGGCTTGCTCCAGTTATCTTGGCCTTGCTCCAGCTGTTTTGGGCTTGCTCCTGGTGTCTTGCGCATGCTCGAGTTCTCTTGGCCTTGCTCCAGTTGTCTTGCGCTTGCTCCAGTTGTCTTGGGCTTGCTCCAGTTGCCTTGGGCTTGCTCCAGTTGTCTTGGGCCTGCTCCAGATGTCTTGGGCCTTCTCCAGTTTTCTTGGCCTTGCTCAAGATGTCTTGGGCTTGCTCCAGTTGTCTCGGGCTTGCTCCAGTTGTCTTGGCCTTTCTTCACTTATCTTGGGCTTGCTCCAGTTATCTTGGCCTTGCTCCAGCTGTTTTGGGCTTGCTCCTGGTGTCTTGCGCATGCTCGAGTTCTCTTGGCCTTGCTCCAGTTGTCTTGCGCTTGCTCCAGTTGTCTTGGGCTTGCTCCAGTTGCCTTGGGCTTGCTCCAGTTGTCTTGGGCCTGCTCCAGATGTCTTGGGCCTTCTCCAGTTTTCTTGGCCTTGCTCAAGATGTCTTGGGCTTGCTCCAGTTGTCTCGGGCTTGCTCCAGTTGTCTTGGCCTTTCTTCACTTATCTTGGGCTTGCTCCAGTTATCTTGGCCTTGCTCCAGCTGTTTTGGGCTTGCTCCTGGTGTCTTGCGCATGCTCGAGTTCTCTTGGCCTTGCTCCAGTTGTCTTGCGCTTGCTCCAGTTGTCTTGGGCTTGCTCCAGTTGCCTTGGGCTTGCTCCAGTTGTCTTGGGCCTGCTCCAGATGTCTTGGGCCTTCTCCAGTTTTCTTGGCCTTGCTCAAGATGTCTTGGGCTTGCTCCAGTTGTCTCGGGCTTGCTCCAGTTGTCTTGGCCTTTCTTCACTTATCTTGGGCTTGCTCCAGTTATCTTGGCCTTGCTCCAGCTGTTTTGGGCTTGCTCCTGGTGTCTTGCGCATGCTCGAGTTCTCTTGGCCTTGCTCCAGTTGTCTTGCGCTTGCTCCAGTTGTCTTGGGCTTGCTCCAGTTGCCTTGGGCTTGCTCCAGTTGTCTTGGGCCTGCTCCAGATGTCTTGGGCCTTCTCCAGTTTTCTTGGCCTTGCTCAAGATGTCTTGGGCTTGCTCCAGTTGTCTTAGGCTTGCTCCAGTTGTCTTGGACTTGCTACAGTTGTCTTGGGCTTGCTCCAGTCGTTTTGGCCTTGCTCCTGTTGTCTGGGCCTTGCTCCAGTTGTCTTGGGCTTGCTTCAATTGTCTTGGGCTTGCTCCAGTTGTCTTAGGCTTGCTCCAGTTGTCTTGGGCTTGCTTCAGTTGTCTTGGCCTCTCTTCAGTTGTCTTGCGCTTGTTTCAGTTGCCTTGGCCTTCCTAAAGTTTTCTTGGCCATGGTCTAGTTGTCTTGGCTTTGCTCCAGCTGCCTTGGGCTTGCTTCATTTGTCTTGGCCTTGCTCCAGTTGTCTTGGGCTTGCTCCGATTGTCTTGGCCTTGCTCCAGTTGTCTTGGGCTTGCTCCAGTTGTCTTGGCCTTGCTCCAGTTGTGTTGGCCTTGCTCCAGTTGTCTTGGGCTTGCTCCATTTGTCTTGGCTTTGCTCCGGTTATTGGGCTTGCTCCACTTGTCTTGGGCTTGCTCCTGTTGTCTGCGCCTTGATCTAACTTTCTTGGGCTTGCTCCAGTTGTCTTGGGCTTGCTCCAATTGTCTTGGGCTTGCTTCAGTTGTCTTGGCCTTGCTCTAGTTGTCTTGCACTTGCTCTAGTTGTCTTGTAGTTGCTCCAGTTGTCTTGGGCTTGCTCCTGTTGTCTTGGCCTTGCTCCAGTTGTCTTGGGCTTGCTCCAGTTGTCTTGGCCTTGCTCCAGCTATCTTGGCCTTGCTCCAGTTGTCTTGGGCTTGCTCGAGTTGTCTTGGGCTTGCTCCAGTTGTCTTGGCCTTGCTCCAGCTATCTTGGCCTTGCTCCAGTTGTCTTGGGCTTGCTCGAGTTGTCTTGGGCTTGCTCCAGTTGTCTTGGCCTTGCTCCAGCTATCTTGGCCTTGCTCCAGTTGTCTTGGGCTTGCTCGAGTTGTCTTGGGCTTGCTCCAGTTGTCTTGGCCTTGCTCCAGCTATCTTGGCCTTGCTCCAGTTGTCTTGGGCTTGCTCGAGTTGTCTTGGGCTTGCTCCAGTTGTCTTGGCCTTGCTCCAGCTATCTTGGCCTTGCTCCAGTTGTCTTGGGCTTGCTCGAGTTGTCTTGGGCTTGCTCCAGTTGTCTTGGCCTTGCTCCAGCTATCTTGGCCTTGCTCCAGTTGTCTTGGGCTTGCTCGAGTTGTCTTGGGCTTGCTCCAGTTGTCTTGGCCTTGCTCCAGCTATCTTGGCCTTGCTCCAGTTGTCTTGGGCTTGCTCGAGTTGTCTTGGGCTTGCTCCAGTTGTCTTGGCCTTGCTCCAGCTATCTTGGCCTTGCTCCAGTTGTCTTGGGCTTGCTCCATTTGTCTTGGCTTTGCTCCGGTTATTGGGCTTGCTCCACTTGTCTTGGGCTTGCTCCTGTTGTCTGCGCCTTGCTCTAACTGTCTTGGGCTTGCTCCAGTTGTCTTGGGCTTGCTCCCGTTGTCTTGGCCTTGCTTCACTTGTCCCGGGCTTTCTCCGGTTATCTTGGACTTGCTCCAGTTCTCTAAGGCTTGCTCCAATTGTCTTGGGCTTACTCCAGTTGTCTTGTTCTTGCTCCATTTGTCTTTGTCTTGCTCTAGTTCTCTTGGGCTTGCTCTAGTCGTCTTGGACTTGCTCCACTTGATTTGGGCTTGCTCCAGTTGTCTTGGGCTTGCTGTAGTTGTCTTGGACTTGCTCCAGTTGTCTTGGGTTTGCTCTCGTTGTCCTGCCCTTGCTCCAGTTGTCTTGGCCTTCCTCCAGTTGTTTTGTTCTTGCACCAGTTGTCTTGGCTTTGCTCCAGTTGGCTTGGGCTTGCTCCAGTTTTTTTGGCCTTGCTCCTGTTTTCTGGGCCTTGCTCCAGTTGTCTTGAGCTTGCTCCAGTTGTCTTTGGCTTGGTCCAGTTGTCTTGGCATTGCTCCAGTTGTCTTGGACTTCCTCCAGTTCTCTTGGGCTTGCTCCAGTTGTCTCGGGCTTGCTCCATTTGTCCTGGCCTTGCTCCAGTTGTTCTGGGCTTGCTCCAGTTGTCTGGGCCTTGCTCCAGTTGTCTTGGCCTTGTCCCAGTTGTCTTGGGCTTGCTCCAATTGTCTTGGGCTTACTCTAGTTGTCTTGTTCTTGCTCCATTTGTCTTGGTCGTGCTCTAGTTGTCTTGGGCTTGCTCCAGTTGCCTTGGGCTTGCTCCAGTTGTCTTGGCCTTGCTCCAGTAGTCTTGGCCTTGCTCCAGTTCTCTTGGGCTTGCTCCAGTTGTCTCGGGCTTGCTCCATTTGTCCTGGCCTTGCTCCAGTTGTTCTGGGCTTGCTCCAGTTGTCTGGGCCTTGCTCCAGTTGTCTTGGCCTTGTCCCAGTTGTCTTGGGCTTGCTCCAATTGTCTTGGGCTTACTCTAGTTGTCTTGTTCTTGCTCCATTTGTCTTGGTCGTGCTCTAGTTGTCTTGGGCTTGCTCCAGTTGCCTTGGGCTTGCTCCAGTTGTCTTGGCCTCTCCTCAGTTGTCTTGCGCTTGCTTCAGTTGCCTTGGCCTTGCTCAAGTTTTCTTGGCCATGGTCTAGTTGTCTTGGCTTTGCTCCAGCTGCCTTGGGCTTGCTTCAGTTGTCTTGGCCTTGCTCCAGTTGTCTTGGGCTTGCTCCGATTGTCTAGGCCTTGCTCCAGTTGTCTTGGGCTTGCTCCAGTTTTCTTGGCCTTGCTCCAGTTGTCTTGGCCTTGTTTCAGTTGTCTTGGGCTTGCTCCAGTTGTCTTGGCTTTGCTCTGGTTATTGGGCTTGCTCCTGTTGTCTTGGGCTTGCTCTTGTTGTCTGCGCCTTACTCTAACTGTCTTGGGCTTGCTCCAGTTGTCTTGGGCTTGCTCCAGTTGTCTTGGGCTTTCTTCAGTTGTCTTGGCCTTGCTCTAGTTGTCTTTCACTTGCTCTAGTTGTCTTGTAGTTGCTCCAGTTGTCTTGGGCTTGGTCCTGTTGTCTTGGCCTTGCTCCAGTTGTCTTGAACTTGCTCCAGTTGTCATGGGCTTGCAACAGTTGTCTCGGGCTTGCTCCAATTGTTCTGCCCTTTCTCCAGTTGTTCTGGGATTGCTCCAGTTGTCTTGGCCTTGCTCCACTTGTCTTGGGCTTGCTCCAGTTGTCTTGGCCTTTCTTCACTTATCTTGGGCTTGCTCCAGTTATCTTGGACTTGCTCCAGTTCTCTTAGGCTTGCTCCAATTGTCTTGGGCTTACTCTAGTTGTCTTGTTCTTGCTCCATTTGTCTTGGTCGTGCTCTAGTTGTCTTGGGCTTGCTCTAGTTGTCTTGGGCTTGCTCCACTTGTCTTGGGCTTGCTCCAGTTGTCTTGGTCTTGCTCCAGTTGTCCTGGGCTTGCTCCAGTTGTCTTGGCCTTTCTTCACTTATCTTGGGCTTGCTCCAGTTATCTTGGACTTGCTCCAGTTCTCTTAGGCTTGCTCCAATTGTCTTGGGCTTACTCTAGTTGTCTTGTTCTTGCTCCATTTGTCTTGGTCGTGCTCTAGTTGTCTTGGGCTTGCTCTAGTTGTCTTGGGCTTGCTCCACTTGTCTTGGGCTTGCTCCAGTTGTCTTGGTCTTGCTCCAGTTGTCCTGGGCTTGCTCCAGTTGTCTTGGCCTTTCTTCACTTATCTTGGGCTTGCTCCAGTTATCTTGGACTTGCTCCAGTTCTCTTAGGCTTGCTCCAATTGTCTTGGGCTTACTCTAGTTGTCTTGTTCTTGCTCCATTTGTCTTGGTCGTGCTCTAGTTGTCTTGGGCTTGCTCTAGTTGTCTTGGGCTTGCTCCACTTGTCTTGGGCTTGCTCCAGTTGTCTTGGTCTTGCTCCAGTTGTCCTGGGCTTGCTCCAGTTGTCTTGGCCTTTCTTCACTTATCTTGGGCTTGCTCCAGTTATCTTGGACTTGCTCCAGTTCTCTTAGGCTTGCTCCAATTGTCTTGGGCTTACTCTAGTTGTCTTGTTCTTGCTCCATTTGTCTTGGTCGTGCTCTAGTTGTCTTGGGCTTGCTCTAGTTGTCTTGGGCTTGCTCCACTTGTCTTGGGCTTGCTCCAGTTGTCTTGGTCTTGCTCCAGTTGTCCTGGGCTTGCTCCAGTTGTCTTGGCCTTTCTTCACTTATCTTGGGCTTGCTCCAGTTATCTTGGACTTGCTCCAGTTCTCTTAGGCTTGCTCCAATTGTCTTGGGCTTACTCTAGTTGTCTTGTTCTTGCTCCATTTGTCTTGGTCGTGCTCTAGTTGTCTTGGGCTTGCTCTAGTTGTCTTGGGCTTGCTCCACTTGTCTTGGGCTTGCTCCAGTTGTCTTGGTCTTGCTCCAGTTGTCCTGGGCTTGCTCCAGTTGTCTTGGCCTTTCTTCACTTATCTTGGGCTTGCTCCAGTTATCTTGGACTTGCTCCAGTTCTCTTAGGCTTGCTCCAATTGTCTTGGGCTTACTCTAGTTGTCTTGTTCTTGCTCCATTTGTCTTGGTCGTGCTCTAGTTGTCTTGGGCTTGCTCTAGTTGTCTTGGGCTTGCTCCACTTGTCTTGGGCTTGCTCCAGTTGTCTTGGTCTTGCTCCAGTTGTCCTGGGCTTGCTCCAGTTGTCTTGGCCTTTCTTCACTTATCTTGGGCTTGCTCCAGTTATCTTGGACTTGCTCCAGTTCTCTTAGGCTTGCTCCAATTGTCTTGGGCTTACTCTAGTTGTCTTGTTCTTGCTCCATTTGTCTTGGTCGTGCTCTAGTTGTCTTGGGCTTGCTCTAGTTGTCTTGGACTTGCTCCACTTGTCTTGGGCTTGCTCCAGTTGTCTTGGGCTTGCTGTAGTTGTCTTGGCCTTGCTCCAGTTATCTTGGGCTTGCTCTTGTTGTCTTAGCGTTGCTCAAGTTGTCTTGGCCTTCCTCCAGTTCTTTATCTCGTGCACCAGTTGTCTTGGCTTTGCTCCAGTTGGCTGGGGCTTGCTCCAGTTTTTTTGGGCTTGCTCCTGTTGTCTGGGCATTGCTCCAGTTGTCTTGGGCTTGCTTTAGTTGTCTTGGGCTTGCTCCAGTTGTCTTGGGCTTGCTTTAGTTGTCTTGGGCTTGTTCGAGTTGCCTTGGGCTTGCTTCAGTTGGCTTGGCCTTTCTCTAGTTGTCTTAGACTTGCTTTAGTTGTCTTGGAGGTTCTCCAGTTGTCTTTGGCTTGGTCCAGTTGTCTTTGCTTTGCTCCAGTTGTCCTGGACTTCCTCCAGTTCTCTTGGGCTTTCTCCAGTTGTCTAGGGCTTGCTCCAGTTGTTCTGGCCTTTCTCTAGTTGTTCTGGGCTTGCTCCAGTTGTCTTGGCCTTGCTCCAGTTGTCTTGGCCTTGCTCTAGCAATCTTGGGCTTGCTCCAGTTGTCTTGGCCTTGCTCCAGTAGTCTTGGCCTTGCTCCATTTGTCTTGGACTTTTTCCAGTTATCTTGGGCTTGCTCCACTTGCCTTGGGCTTGCTCCAGTTGTCTTGGCCTTGCTCCAGTTTTCCTGGGCTTGCTCTAGTTGTCTTCGCCTTGCTCCAGTTGCCTTGGGCTTGCTCCCGTTGTCTTGGCCTTGCTTTACTTGTCTTGGCCTTGCTCCAGTTATCTTGGGCTTGCTCTTGTTGTCTGCGCCTTGCTCTAACTGTCTTGGGCTTGCTCCAGTTGTCCTGGCCTTGCTCCAGTTGTCCTGGGCTTGCTCTAGTTGTCTTCGCCTTGCTCCAGTTGCCTTGGGCTTGCTCCCGTTGTCTTGGCCTTGCTTTACTTGTCTTGGCCTTGCTCCAGTTATCTTGGGCTTGCTCTTGTTGTCTGCGCCTTGCTCTAACTGTCTTGGGCTTGCTCCAGTTGTCCTGGCCTTGCTCCAGTTGTCCTGGGCTTGCTCTAGTTGTCTTCGCCTTGCTCCAGTTGCCTTGGGCTTGCTCCCGTTGTCTTGGCCTTGCTTTACTTGTCTTGGCCTTGCTCCAGTTATCTTGGGCTTGCTCTTGTTGTCTGCGCCTTGCTCTAACTGTCTTGGGCTTGCTCCAGTTGTCCTGGCCTTGCTCCAGTTGTCCTGGGCTTGCTCTAGTTGTCTTCGCCTTGCTCCAGTTGCCTTGGGCTTGCTCCCGTTGTCTTGGCCTTGCTTTACTTGTCTTGGCCTTGCTCCAGTTATCTTGGGCTTGCTCTTGTTGTCTGCGCCTTGCTCTAACTGTCTTGGGCTTGCTCCAGTTGTCCTGGCCTTGCTCCAGTTGTCCTGGGCTTGCTCTAGTTGTCTTCGCCTTGCTCCAGTTGCCTTGGGCTTGCTCCCGTTGTCTTGGCCTTGCTTTACTTGTCTTGGCCTTGCTCCAGTTATCTTGGGCTTGCTCTTGTTGTCTGCGCCTTGCTCTAACTGTCTTGGGCTTGCTCCAGTTGTCCTGGCCTTGCTCCAGTTGTCCTGGGCTTGCTCTAGTTGTCTTCGCCTTGCTCCAGTTGCCTTGGGCTTGCTCCCGTTGTCTTGGCCTTGCTTTACTTGTCTTGGCCTTGCTCCAGTTATCTTGGGCTTGCTCTTGTTGTCTGCGCCTTGCTCTAACTGTCTTGGGCTTGCTCCAGTTGTCCTGGCCTTGCTCCAGTTGTCCTGGGCTTGCTCTAGTTGTCTTCGCCTTGCTCCAGTTGCCTTGGGCTTGCTCCCGTTGTCTTGGCCTTGCTTTACTTGTCTTGGCCTTGCTCCAGTTATCTTGGGCTTGCTCTTGTTGTCTGCGCCTTGCTCTAACTGTCTTGGGCTTGCTCCAGTTGTCCTGGCCTTGCTCCAGTTGTCCTGGGCTTGCTCTAGTTGTCTTCGCCTTGCTCCAGTTGCCTTGGGCTTGCTCCCGTTGTCTTGGCCTTGCTTTACTTGTCTTGGCCTTGCTCCAGTTATCTTGGGCTTGCTCTTGTTGTCTGCGCCTTGCTCTAACTGTCTTGGGCTTGCTCCAGTTGTCCTGGCCTTGCTCCAGTTGTCCTGGGCTTGCTCTAGTTGTCTTCGCCTTGCTCCAGTTGCCTTGGGCTTGCTCCCGTTGTCTTGGCCTTGCTTTACTTGTCTTGGCCTTGCTCCAGTTATCTTGGGCTTGCTCTTGTTGTCTGCGCCTTGCTCTAACTGTCTTGGGCTTGCTCCAGTTGTCCTGGCCTTGCTCCAGTTGTCCTGGGCTTGCTCTAGTTGTCTTCGCCTTGCTCCAGTTGCCTTGGGCTTGCTCCCGTTGTCTTGGCCTTGCTTTACTTGTCTTGGCCTTGCTCCAGTTATCTTGGGCTTGCTCTTGTTGTCTGCGCCTTGCTCTAACTGTCTTGGGCTTGCTCCAGTTGTCCTGGCCTTGCTCCAGTTGTCCTGGGCTTGCTCTAGTTGTCTTCGCCTTGCTCCAGTTGCCTTGGGCTTGCTCCCGTTGTCTTGGCCTTGCTTTACTTGTCTTGGCCTTGCTCCAGTTATCTTGGGCTTGCTCTTGTTGTCTGCGCCTTGCTCTAACTGTCTTGGGCTTGCTCCAGTTGTCCTGGCCTTGCTCCAGTTGTCCTGGGCTTGCTCTAGTTGTCTTCGCCTTGCTCCAGTTGCCTTGGGCTTGCTCCCGTTGTCTTGGCCTTGCTTTACTTGTCTTGGCCTTGCTCCAGTTATCTTGGGCTTGCTCTTGTTGTCTGCGCCTTGCTCTAACTGTCTTGGGCTTGCTCCAGTTGTCCTGGCCTTGCTCCAGTTGTCCTGGGCTTGCTCTAGTTGTCTTCGCCTTGCTCCAGTTGCCTTGGGCTTGCTCCCGTTGTCTTGGCCTTGCTTTACTTGTCTTGGCCTTGCTCCAGTTATCTTGGGCTTGCTCTTGTTGTCTGCGCCTTGCTCTAACTGTCTTGGGCTTGCTCCAGTTGTCCTGGCCTTGCTCCAGTTGTCCTGGGCTTGCTCTAGTTGTCTTCGCCTTGCTCCAGTTGCCTTGGGCTTGCTCCCGTTGTCTTGGCCTTGCTTTACTTGTCTTGGCCTTGCTCCAGTTATCTTGGGCTTGCTCTTGTTGTCTGCGCCTTGCTCTAACTGTCTTGGGCTTGCTCCAGTTGTCCTGGCCTTGCTCCAGTTGTCCTGGGCTTGCTCTAGTTGTCTTCGCCTTGCTCCAGTTGCCTTGGGCTTGCTCCCGTTGTCTTGGCCTTGCTTTACTTGTCTTGGCCTTGCTCCAGTTATCTTGGGCTTGCTCTTGTTGTCTGCGCCTTGCTCTAACTGTCTTGGGCTTGCTCCAGTTGTCCTGGCCTTGCTCCAGTTGTCCTGGGCTTGCTCTAGTTGTCTTCGCCTTGCTCCAGTTGCCTTGGGCTTGCTCCCGTTGTCTTGGCCTTGCTTTACTTGTCTTGGCCTTGCTCCAGTTATCTTGGGCTTGCTCTTGTTGTCTGCGCCTTGCTCTAACTGTCTTGGGCTTGCTCCAGTTGTCCTGGCCTTGCTCCAGTTGTCCTGGGCTTGCTCTAGTTGTCTTCGCCTTGCTCCAGTTGCCTTGGGCTTGCTCCCGTTGTCTTGGCCTTGCTTTACTTGTCTTGGCCTTGCTCCAGTTATCTTGGGCTTGCTCTTGTTGTCTGCGCCTTGCTCTAACTGTCTTGGGCTTGCTCCAGTTGTCCTGGCCTTGCTCCAGTTGTCCTGGGCTTGCTCTAGTTGTCTTCGCCTTGCTCCAGTTGCCTTGGGCTTGCTCCCGTTGTCTTGGCCTTGCTTTACTTGTCTTGGCCTTGCTCCAGTTATCTTGGGCTTGCTCTTGTTGTCTGCGCCTTGCTCTAACTGTCTTGGGCTTGCTCCAGTTGTCCTGGCCTTGCTCCAGTTGTCCTGGGCTTGCTCTAGTTGTCTTCGCCTTGCTCCAGTTGCCTTGGGCTTGCTCCCGTTGTCTTGGCCTTGCTTTACTTGTCTTGGCCTTGCTCCAGTTATCTTGGGCTTGCTCTTGTTGTCTGCGCCTTGCTCTAACTGTCTTGGGCTTGCTCCAGTTGTCCTGGCCTTGCTCCAGTTGTCCTGGGCTTGCTCTAGTTGTCTTCGCCTTGCTCCAGTTGCCTTGGGCTTGCTCCCGTTGTCTTGGCCTTGCTTTACTTGTCTTGGCCTTGCTCCAGTTATCTTGGGCTTGCTCTTGTTGTCTGCGCCTTGCTCTAACTGTCTTGGGCTTGCTCCAGTTGTCCTGGCCTTGCTCCAGTTGTCCTGGGCTTGCTCTAGTTGTCTTCGCCTTGCTCCAGTTGCCTTGGGCTTGCTCCCGTTGTCTTGGCCTTGCTTTACTTGTCTTGGCCTTGCTCCAGTTATCTTGGGCTTGCTCTTGTTGTCTGCGCCTTGCTCTAACTGTCTTGGGCTTGCTCCAGTTGTCCTGGCCTTGCTCCAGTTGTCCTGGGCTTGCTCTAGTTGTCTTCGCCTTGCTCCAGTTGCCTTGGGCTTGCTCCCGTTGTCTTGGCCTTGCTTTACTTGTCTTGGCCTTGCTCCAGTTGCCTTGGCCTTGCTCCAGTTTTCTTGGGCTTGCTGTAGTTGTCTTGGCCTTGCTCAAGTTGTCTTGGGCTTGCTCCCGTTGTCTTGGCCTTGCTCCATTTGTCTTGGCCTTGCTTCATTTGTCTTGGGCTTGCTCCAGTTGTCTTGGCTTTGCTCCAGTTGTCTTGGGCTTGCTCCAGTTGTTTTGGGCTTGCTCCTGTCCTCTGGGCCTTGCTCCAGTTGTCTTAGGCTTGCTCCAGTTCTCTTGCTCTTCCTCCAGTTTTCTTGGGCTTGCTTCAGTTGTCTTGGCCTTGCTCTAGTTGTCTTGGACTTCCTCCAGTTGTCTTGGGCTTGCTCCAGTTGTCTCGGGCTTGCTCCAGTTGTTCTGGGCTTGCTCAAGTTGTCTTGGCCTTGCTCCAGTTGTCTTGGCCTTGCTCTAGTAATCTTGGGCTTGCTCCATTTGTCTTGGCCTTGCTCCAGTAGTCTTGGCCTTGCTCCAGTTGTCTTGGACTTTCTCCAGTTGTCTTGGGCTTGCTCCACTTGTCTTGGGCTTGCCTCAGTTGTCTTGTTCTTGCTTCAGTTGTCCTGGGCTTGCTCTTGTTGTCTTGGCCTTGCTCCAGTTGCCTTGGCCTTGCTCCAGTTTTCTTGGGCTTGCTCCAGTTGTATAAAGCTTTCTCCAGTTATCTTGGGCTTGCTCCAGTTTTCTTGTGCTTACTCCAGTTGTGTTGGGCTTGCTCCAGTTGTCTTGGCCTTGCTCCAGTTGTCTTGGGCTTGCTCCAATTGTCTTGGCCTTGCTTCTCTTGTCTTTGGCTTGCTCCAGTTGTCTTGGACTGTCTCCAGTTGTCTTGGCCTTGCTCCGGTTGTCTTGGCCTTGCTCCAGTTGTCTTGGGATTCCTCCAGTTGTCTTGGCCTTGCTCCAGTTGTCTAGGACTTGCTCCAAAGGTCTTGGCCTTGCTCCACTTGTCTTGGCCTTGCTCCAGTTGTCTTGGCCTTGCTCCAGTTGTCTTGTGCTTGTTCCAGCTGTCTTGGACGTTTTCCAGTTGTCTTGGCCTTGCTCCAGTTGTCTTGGCCTTGCTCCAATGTCTTGGGATTTCTCCAGTTGACTTGGCCTTGCTCCAACTGTCTTGGTCTTGCTCCAGCTGTCTAGGCCTTGCTCCAGTAGTCTTGGGCTTGCTCGAGATATCTTGGGCTTGCTCCAGTTGTCTAGGCCCTGCTCCAGTTATCTTGGGCTTGCTCCAGTTGTCTTGGCCTTGCTCCGGTTGTCTTAGCCTTTCTCCAGTTGTCTTGGGATTCCTCCAGTTCTCTTGGCCTTTCTCCAGTTGTCTTGGGCTTGCTCCAGAGGTCTTGACCTTGCTCCACTTGTCTTGGCCTTGCTCCAGTTGCCTTGGCCTTGCTCCAGTTGTCTTGTGCTTTCTCTAGCTGTCTTGGAAGTTTTCCAGTTGTCTTGGCCTTGCTCCAGTTGTCTTGGCCATGCTTTGGTTGTGTTGGCCAAGTTCCAGTTGTCTTGTGCTTGCTCCAGTTATCTTAAGCTTTTTCCGGTTGTCTTGGGCTTGCTCCAGTTGTCTTGGCCTTGCTCCAGTTGTCTTGGGCTTGCTCGAGTTGTCTTGCCCTTGCTCCAGCTGTCTTGGGCTTGCTCCAGTTATCTTGGGCTTGCTCCAGTTGTCTTAGGCTTGCTCCAGTTGTCTTGGGCTTGCTCCAGTTGTCTTGGGCTTTCTCCAGTTGCCTTGGCCTTGCTCCAGTTCACTTGGGTTTGCTCCAGTTGTCTACGCCTTGCTCCAGTTGTCTTAAGCTTGCTTCAGTTGTCTTGGACTTTCTCCAGTTGTTTTGGCCTTGCTCCTGTTGCCTTGGGCTTGCTCCAGTTATCTCCGGCTTGCTCCTGTTGTCTTGAGCCCGCTCCAGTTATCTTGGGCTTGCTCCAGTCTTCTTGACCTTGCTCCAATTGTCTTCGGCTTGCTCCAGTAGTCTTGGCCTTGCTCTAGTTTTCTTGGGCTTGCTCCGATTGTCTTGGCGTTGCTCCAGTTGTCTTGGGCTTGCTCCAGTTTTCTTGACCTTGCTCCAGTTGTCTTGGCCATGCTCCAGTTTTCTTGGCCTTGCTCCAGTTGGCTTGGACTTTCTCCACTTGTCTTGAATTTGCTCCAGTTGTCTCAGGCTTGCTCCAGTTTTCTTGGCCTTGCTCCAGTTGTTCTGGGCTTGCTTTAGTTGTCTTGGCCTTGCTCCAGTTTTCTTGGCCTTGCTCCAGAAATCTTGGGCCTGCTCCAGTTGTCTTGGCCTTGCACAAGTTGTCTTGGCCTTGCTCCAGTTGTCTTAGACTTGCTCCAGTTGACTTGGGCTTGCTCCACTTGTCTTGGGCTTGCTCCAGTTGTCTTGGCCCTGCTCCAGTTGTCCAGGGATTGCTCCAGTTGCCTTGGCCTTGCTCCAGTTGTCTTGGGCTTTCTCAGTTGTCTAAATCTTGCTCCAGATATCTTGGGCTTGCTCTAGTTGTCTTGGGCTTGCTCCAGTTGTCTTGGGCTTGCTCCAGTTGTCTTGGACTTGCTCCAGTTGTCTTGGGCTTTCTCCAGTTAAATTGGGCTTGCTCCAGTTGTCTTGGCCTTGCTCCGGTTGTCTTCAGCTTGCTCCAATTGTCTTGGCCTTGCTGCAATTTTCTTGGGCTTACTCCAGTTGTCTTGGAATTGCTCCAGTTGTCTTGGCCTTGCTCCGGTTGTCTTGGCCTTGCTCCAGTTGTCTTGTGCTTTCTCCAGTTGTCTTTGGCTTTTTCCGGTTGTCTTGGGCTTGCTCCAGTTGTCTTGCCCTTGCTCCAGTTGTCTTGGGCTTCCTCCAGTTGTCTTGGACTTGCTCCAGTTGTCTTGGGCTTGCTCCAGTTGACTTGGGCTTGCTCTAGTTGTCTTGGGCTTGCTCCACTTGGCCTGGGCTTGCTCCAGTTTTCTTGGGCTTCCTGTAGTTGTCTTGGCCTTGTTACAGTTGTATTGGGCTTGCTCCAGTTGTCTTGGCCTTGCTCCACTTGTCTTGGGCTTGCTCCTGTTGTCTTGAAATTGCTCGAGTTGTCTTGGACTTGCTCCAGTTGTCTTGGCCTTGCTCCAGTTGTCTTGGCCTTGCTCCATTTGTCTTGGGATTGCTCCAGGTCTCTTGGCCTTGCTCCAGTTGTCTTGGGCTTGCTCCAGTTGTCTTGGCATTGCTCCAGTTATCTTGGGCTTCCTCCAGTTGTCTTGGCCTTGCTCTAGTTGTCTTGGCCTTGATCCAGTTGTCTTGGGTTTGCTCGAGTTGTCTCGGGCTTGCTCCAATTGTCTTGGCCTTACTCCAGTTGCCGTGGCCTTGCTCCAGTTTTCTTGGCCTTGCTCTAGTTGTCTTGGCCTTGCTCCAGTTGTCTTGGTCTTGCTCCAGTTGTCTTGGCCTTGCTCCAGTTACCTTGGGCTTGCTCCAATTGTCTTGGTCTTGCTCCAGTTGTCTTCGGCTTGTTCAAGTTGTCCTGTCCTTGCCCCAGTTGTATTGGGCTTGCTCCAGTTGTCTTGGGTTTGCTCCAGTTGTCTTGGCCTTGCTCCAGTTCTCTTGGGCTTGCTCCATTTGTCTTGGGCTTGCTCCAGTTGTCTTGGGCTATCTCCAGTTGCCTTGGGCTTGCTCCAGTTGTCTTGACCTTGCTATAGTTGTCTTGGTATTGCTTCAGTTGTCTACGCCTTGCTCCAGTTGTCTTGGGCTTGCTCCAGTTGTCTTGGAATTGCTCCAGTTGTCTTGGCCTTGCTCCAGTTGTCTTGGGCTTGCTCTAGTTGTCTTGGGCTTGTTTCAGCTGTCTTGGCCTTGCTCCAGTTCTCTTGGGCTTGCTCCAGTTGTCCTGGGCTTGCTCCAGTTGTCTTCGGCTTGAGCCAGTTGTTTTGGCCTCGCTCCAATTGTCTTGGGCTTCCTCCAGCTGTCTTGGCCTTGCTCTAGTTGTGTTGGGCTTGCTCCTGTTATCTTGGCCTTGCTCGAGTTTTCTTGGCCTTGCTCCAGTTGTCTTGGCCTTGCTCCAGTTGTCTTGGCCTTGCTCCAGTTGTCTTGGTCTTGCTCCAGTTTTCTTGGGCTTGCTCCAGTTGTCTTGGGCTTGCTCCAGTTGCCTTGGCCTTGCTCCAGTTGTCTTGGCCTTGCTCCAGTTATCTTGGCCTTGCTCCAGTTGTGTTGGCCTTGCTCCAGCTGTCTTGGGCTTGCTCCAGTTGCCTTGGCCTTGCTCCAGTTGTCTTGGCCTTGCTCCAGTTATCTTGGCCTTGCTCCAGTTGTGTTGGCCTTGCTCCAGCTGTCTTCGCCTTGCTCCTGTTGTCTTGGACTTGCTTCAGTAGTCTTGGGCTTACCCTACATGTCTTGGGCTTGCTCTAGTTGTCTTGGCCTTGCTCTAGTTGTCCTGGGCTTGTTTCAGCTGTCTTGGCCTTGCTCCAGTTGTCTTGGTCTTGCTACAGTTGTCTTGGCCTTGCTCTAGTTGTCTTGGGCTTGCTCCAGTTGTCTAAAGCTTGCTCCAGTTAACTAGCGCTTGATCCAGGTGTCTTGGGCTTGCTCCAGTTGTCTTGGGCATGCTCCAGTTGTCTTGGGCTTGTTCGAGTTGTCTTGGGCTTGCTCCAGTTCTCCTTGGCTTGCTTCAGTTGTCTTGGCCTGGCTCCCGTTGTCTTGAGCTTGCTCTATTTTTCTTTGCCTTGATCCACTTGTCTTGGGCTTGCTCCAATTGTCTTGGCATTGCTCGAGTTGTCTTGGCCTTGCTCCGGTTGTCTCGGCCTTGCTCCAGTTGTCTTGGGCTTGCTACAGTTGCCTTGGCCTTTCTCAAGTTGTCTTGGTCATGCTCCAGTTTTCTTGGCCTTGCTCCAGTTGTCGTGGGCTTGCTCCAGTTGTCTTGGCCTTGCTCCAGTTGTCTTGGGCTTTCTCTGATTGTCTTGGCCTTGCTCCAGTTGTCTTTGGCTTGCTCCAGTTGTATTGGCCTTGCTCCAGTTGTCTTAGGCTTCATCTAGTTGTCTGGTCCTTGCACCAGTTGTCTTGGGCTTGCTCCAGTTATCTTTGGCTTGCTCCAGTTGTCTTTGGCTTGCTTCAGTTGTATTGGGCTTGCTTCAGTTGTCTTTGGCTTGCTTCAGTTGTATTGGGCTTGCTTCAGTAGTCTTGGACTTGCTCTAGTTGTCTTGGACTTGCTCTAGTTGTCTTGGACTTGCTCCAGCTGTCTTGGGCTTGGTCCAGTTAATTTGGCCTTGCTCCAGTTGTATTCGTCTTGCTCCAGTTATTTTGGGCTTGCTCCAGTTGTCTCGGGCTTTCTCCAGTTGTCTTGGTGTTGCTCCAGTTCTTCTGGGCTTGTTCCAGTTGTCTTGGCCTTGCACCAGTTGTCTTGGCCTTGCTCCAGTAATCTTGGGCTTGCTCCAGTTGTCTTGGCCTTGCTTTAGTTGTCTTGGCTTTGCTCCAGTTGTCTTGGGCTTGCTCCAGTTGTCTTGGGCTTGCTCGAGTTGTCTTGGGCTTGCTCCAGTTGTCTTAGGCTTGCTCCAGTTGTCTTGGGCTTGCTCGAGTTGTCTTGGGCTTGCTCCAGTTGTCTTAGGCTTGCTCCAGTTGTCTTGGGCTTGCTCGAGTTGTCTTGGGCTTGCTCCAGTTGTCTTAGGCTTGCTCCAGTTGTCTTGGGCTTGCTCGAGTTGTCTTGGGCTTGCTCCAGTTGTCTTAGGCTTGCTCCAGTTGTCTTGGGCTTGCTCGAGTTGTCTTGGGCTTGCTCCAGTTGTCTTAGGCTTGCTCCAGTTGTCTTGGGCTTGCTCGAGTTGTCTTGGGCTTGCTCCAGTTGTCTTTGGCTTGCTTCAGTTGTCTTGGGCTTGCTTCAGTTTTCTTGGACTTGCTCTTGTTGTCTTGGACTTGCTCTAGTTGTCTTGGACTTGGTCCAGTTGTCTTGGCCTTGCTCCAGTTGTCTTCGACTTGCTCCAGTTGTTTTTGGGCTTGCTCCAGTTGTCTCGGGCTTGCTCCAGTTGTCTTGGTGTTTCTCCAGTTGTTCTGGGCTTGCTCCAGTTGTCTTGGCCTTGTCCCAGTTGTCTTGGCCTTGCTCAAGTAATCTTGGGCTTGCTTCAGTTGTCTTGGCCTTGCTCCAGTTGTCTTGGCCTTGCTCCAGTTGCCTTGGGCTTGATCCAATTGTCTTGCCCTTGCTCCAGATGTCTTGACCTTGCTCCAGTTGTCTTGGACTTGCTTCAGTTGTCTCAGGCTTGCTCCAGTTTTCTTGGGCTTTCTCCAGTTGTCTTGGGCTTGCTCCACTTTTAGTGGGCCTGCTCCACTTGTCTTGGGCTTGATCCAGTTGTCTTGGGCTTGCTGCAGTCGTCTTGGCCTTGCTCGAGTAATTTTGGGCTTGCTCCAGATATTTTTCCCTTGCTCCACTTGTCTTGGGCTAGCTCCAGTTTTCTTGGTATTTCTTGAGTTGTTTCGGCCTTGCTCCAGTTGTGTTGGCCTTGCTCCAGTTGTCTTGTGCTTGCTCCAGTTTTCTTTGCCTTGCTCCAGTTGTCTTGGCCTTGCTCCAGTTGTCTTGTGCTTGCTCCAGTTTTCTTTGCCTTGCTCCAGTTGTCTTGGGATTGCTCCAGTTGTCGAAAGCTTGCTCCAGTTATCTTGGGCTTGCTCCAGTTGTCTTGGGCTTGCTCCATTTGTCTTAGGCTTGCTCCAGTTGTCTTGGGCTTGCTCTAGTTGTCTTCGGCTTGCTCCAGTTCTCTTGAGCTTGCTCCAGTTTTCTTGGCCTTGCTCCAGTTGTCCTGGGCTTGCTCCATTTGTCTAGGCCTTGCTCCAGTTGTCTTGGGCTTGCTCTAGTTGTCTTCGGCTTGCTCCAGTTGTCTTGGGCTTGCTCTAGTTGTCTTCGGCTTGCTCCAGTTGTCTTGGGCTTGCTCTAGTTGTCTTCGGCTTGCTCCAGTTGTCTTGGGCTTTTTCCGGTTGTCTTGGGCTTGCTCCAGTCGTCTTGGCCTTGCTCCAGTTGTCTTGGCCTTGCTCCATTTGTCTTGGACTTGCTCCACTTGTCTCGGGCTTGCTTCTGTTGTCTTGGGCCTGCTCCAGTTGTCTTGGGCTTGCTCCAGTTGTTTTGGCCTCTCTCCAGTTGTCTTCGAATTGCTCCAGTTGCCTTGGCCTTGCTCGAGTTGTCTTGGCCTTGCTCCAGTTTTCTTGGCCTTGCTCCAGTGGTCTTGGGCTTGCTCCAGTTGTCTTGGGCTTGCTCCAGTTGTCTTGGGCATGGTCCGATTGTCTTGGCCTTGCTCCAGTTGTCTTGGGCTTGCTCCAGTTGTCTTGGCCTTGCTCCAGTTGTCTTGGCTTTGCTCCAGTTTTCTTGGGCTTGCTCCAGTTGTCTTGGCTTTGCTCCAGTTGTCTTCGGCTTGCTTCAGTTCTCTCGGACTTTCTCTAGTTGTCTTGGACTTGCTCGAGCTGTCTTGGGCTTGTTCCAGTTGTTTTGGCCTCTCTCCAGTTGTCTTCGACTTGCTCCAGTTGTTCTGGGCTTGCTCCAGTTGTCTCGGGCTTGCTCTAGTTGTCTTGGCCTTGCTCCAGTTGTTTTGGGCTTCCTCCAGTTGTCTTGGCCTTGCTCCAGTTCTCTTGACCTTGCTCCAGTTCTCTTGGCCTTGCTCCAATTGTCTTGCCCTTGCTCGAGTTGTCTTGGCCTTGCTCCAGTTGTCTCTGGCTTGCTTCAGTTGTCTCAGGCTTGCTCCAGTTTTCTTGGGCTTGCTCTCGTTATCTTGGGCTTGCTCCAGTATTATTTGGCTTGCTCCACTTGTCTTGGGCTTGCTCTAGTTGTCTTGGTCTTGCTGCAGTCATTTTGGCCTTGCTCCAGTTTTCTTAGGCTTGCTCCAGATGTCTTGGCCTTGCTCCGGTTGTCTTGGCCTTGCTCCCGTTGTCTTGTGCTTGCTCCAGTTGTCTTGGGCATTTTCCAGTAGTCTTGGGCTTGCTCCAGTTGTCTTGGCCTTGCTCCAGTTGTCTTGGCCTTGCTCCAGTTTTCTTGGGCTTGCTCCAGTTGTCTCTGGCTTGCTTCTGTTGTCTTGGGCCTGCTCTAGTTGTCTTGGGCTTGCTCCAGTTGTCTTGGAATTGCTCCAGTTGTCTTGGTCTTGCTCCAGTTGTCTTGGCTTTGCTCCAGTTGCCTTGGTCTTGCTCCAGTTGTCTTGGCTTTGCTCCAGTTGTCTTGGGCTTTCTCCAGTTGTCTTAGGCTTGCTCTAGTTTTCTGGTCCAAGCTCCAGTTGTCTTGGGCTTGCTCCAATTGTCTTGGGCTTGCTCCAGTTTTCTTGGGCTTGCTTCAGTTGTCTTGGCTTGCTCTAGTTGTCTTGGACTTGCTCTATTTGTCTTGGACTTGCTCCAGCTGTCTTGGGCTTGCTCCAGTTTTCTTGGGCTTGCTTCAGTTGTCTTGGCTTGCTCTAGTTGTCTTGGACTTGCTCTATTTGTCTTGGACTTGCTCCAGCTGTCTTGGGCTTGGTCCAGTTGTCTTGGTCTTGATCCAGTTGCCTTTGACTTGCTCCACTTGTCTTGGGCTTGCTCTAGTTGTGTAAGGCTTGCTCCAGTTGTCTTGGCCTTGCTCCAGTTGTTCTGGGATTGCTCCAGTTGTCTTGGCCTTGCTCCAGTTGTCTTGGGCTTGTTCCAGTTGTCTTATGCTTGCTTCACTTGTCTTGAGCTTGCTCCAGTTTTCTTGGGCTTGCTGCACTCGTCTTGGCCTTGCTCCAGTTGTCTTAGGCTTGCTCTAGTTGTCTTCGGCTTGCTCCAGTTGTCTTGGGCCTGCTCCAGTTGTCTTGGGCTTGTTCCAGTTGTCTTATGCTTGCTTCACTTGTCTTGAGCTTGCTCCAGTTTTCTTGGGCTTGCTGCACTCGTCTTGGCCTTGCTCCAGTTGTCTTAGGCTTGCTCTAGTTGTCTTCGGCTTGCTCCAGTTGTCTTGGGCCTGCTCCAGTTGTCTTGGGCTTGTTCCAGTTGTCTTATGCTTGCTTCACTTGTCTTGAGCTTGCTCCAGTTTTCTTGGGCTTGCTGCACTCGTCTTGGCCTTGCTCCAGTTGTCTTAGGCTTGCTCTAGTTGTCTTCGGCTTGCTCCAGTTGTCTTGGGCCTGCTCCAGTTGTCTTGGGCTTGTTCCAGTTGTCTTATGCTTGCTTCACTTGTCTTGAGCTTGCTCCAGTTTTCTTGGGCTTGCTGCACTCGTCTTGGCCTTGCTCCAGTTGTCTTAGGCTTGCTCTAGTTGTCTTCGGCTTGCTCCAGTTGTCTTGGGCCTGCTCCAGTTGTCTTGGGCTTGTTCCAGTTGTCTTATGCTTGCTTCACTTGTCTTGAGCTTGCTCCAGTTTTCTTGGGCTTGCTGCACTCGTCTTGGCCTTGCTCCAGTTGTCTTAGGCTTGCTCTAGTTGTCTTCGGCTTGCTCCAGTTGTCTTGGGCCTGCTCCAGTTGTCTTGGGCTTGTTCCAGTTGTCTTATGCTTGCTTCACTTGTCTTGAGCTTGCTCCAGTTTTCTTGGGCTTGCTGCACTCGTCTTGGCCTTGCTCCAGTTGTCTTAGGCTTGCTCTAGTTGTCTTCGGCTTGCTCCAGTTGTCTTGGGCCTGCTCCAGTTGTCTTGGGCTTGCTCTATTTGTCTTGGGCTTGCTCCAGCTGTCTTGGGCTTGCTCCAGTTTTCTAGGGCTCGCTCCAGTTGTTTGGGCTTGCTCCACTTGTCTTGGGCTTGCTCTAGTTCTCTTGGGCTTGCTCCAGATGTCTCGGGCTTGCTCTAGTTGTCTTGGCATTGCTTGAGTTGTCTTGGCCTTGCGCCAGTTGTCTTGGCCTTGCTCCAGTTGTCTTTTTCTTGCTCCAGTTGTCTTTGCCTTGCACCAGTTGTCTTGGGGTTGTTGCAGTTGTCTTGGGCTTGGTCCAGTTGTCTTGGGCTTGCTCTAGTTCTCTTGGGCTTGCTCCAGGTGTCTTTTCCTTGCTCCAGTTGTCTTGGACTTGCTCCAGTTGTCTTGGGCTTGCTCCAGTTGTCTTGGGCTTGCTCTAGTTCTTTTGCTCTTGCTCCAGTTTTCTTGGCCTTGCTCCAGAATTCCAGGGCTTGCTCCATTTGTCTAGGCCTTGATCCACTTGTCTTGGGCTTGCTCCAGTTTTCTTGGCATTGCTCGAGCTGTCTTGGCCTTGCTCCGGTTGTCTTGTGCTTGCTCCAGTTGTCTTGGGCTTTTTCCTGTTGTCTTCGGCTTGCTCTAGTTGTCTTGGCCTTGCTCCAGTTGTCTTGGTCTTGCTCCAGTTGTCTTGGGCTTGCTCCAGTTGTCTCGGGCTTGCTTCTGTTGTCTTGGGCCTGCTCAAGTTGTCTTGGGCTTGCTCCAGTTGTTTTGGCCTCTCTCCAGTTGTCTTGGAATTGCTCCAGTTGCGTTGGCCTTGCTCAAGCTGTCTGGGCCTTGCTCCAGTTTTCTTGGCTTTGCTCCGGTTGTCTTGGGCTTGCTCCAGTTGTTTTGGTCTTGCTCCAGTTGTCTTGGCATTGCTCCAGTTGTCTTGGCTTTGCTCCAGTTTTTTTTAGCTTGCTCCAGTTGTCTTGTCTTTGTTCCAGTTGTCTTGGGCTTGCTCCAGTTGTCTCGGGCTTGCTTCTGTTGTCTTGGGCCTGCTCCAGTTGTCTTGGGCTTGCTCCAGTTTTCTTGGCCTTGCTCCAGTGGTCTTGGGCTTGCTCCAGTTGTCTCGGGCTTGCTTCTGTTGTCTTGGGCCTGCTCCAGTTGTCTTGGGCTTGCTCCAGTTTTCTTGGCCTTGCTCCAGTGGTCTTGGGCTTGCTCCAGTTGTCTCGGGCTTGCTTCTGTTGTCTTGGGCCTGCTCCAGTTGTCTTGGGCTTGCTCCAGTTTTCTTGGCCTTGCTCCAGTGGTCTTGGGCTTGCTCCAGTTGTCTCGGGCTTGCTTCTGTTGTCTTGGGCCTGCTCCAGTTGTCTTGGGCTTGCTCCAGTTTTCTTGGCCTTGCTCCAGTGGTCTTGGGCTTGCTCCAGTTGTCTCGGGCTTGCTTCTGTTGTCTTGGGCCTGCTCCAGTTGTCTTGGGCTTGCTCCAGTTTTCTTGGCCTTGCTCCAGTGGTCTTGGGCTTGCTCCAGTTGTCTCGGGCTTGCTTCTGTTGTCTTGGGCCTGCTCCAGTTGTCTTGGGCTTGCTCCAGTTTTCTTGGCCTTGCTCCAGTGGTCTTGGGCTTGCTCCAGTTGTCTCGGGCTTGCTTCTGTTGTCTTGGGCCTGCTCCAGTTGTCTTGGGCTTGCTCCAGTTTTCTTGGCCTTGCTCCAGTGGTCTTGGGCTTGCTCCAGTTGTCTCGGGCTTGCTTCTGTTGTCTTGGGCCTGCTCCAGTTGTCTTGGGCTTGCTCCAGTTTTCTTGGCCTTGCTCCAGTGGTCTTGGGCTTGCTCCAGTTGTCTCGGGCTTGCTTCTGTTGTCTTGGGCCTGCTCCAGTTGTCTTGGGCTTGCTCCAGTTTTCTTGGCCTTGCTCCAGTGGTCTTGGGCTTGCTCCAGTTGTCTCGGGCTTGCTTCTGTTGTCTTGGGCCTGCTCCAGTTGTCTTGGGCTTGCTCCAGTTTTCTTGGCCTTGCTCCAGTGGTCTTGGGCTTGCTCCAGTTGTCTCGGGCTTGCTTCTGTTGTCTTGGGCCTGCTCCAGTTGTCTTGGGCTTGCTCCAGTTTTCTTGGCCTTGCTCCAGTGGTCTTGGGCTTGCTCCAGTTGTCTCGGGCTTGCTTCTGTTGTCTTGGGCCTGCTCCAGTTGTCTTGGGCTTGCTCCAGTTGTCTAAAGCTTGCTCCAGTTAACTTGGGCTTTCTCCAGTTGTCTTGGGCTTGCTCCGGTTGTCTTAGGCTTGCTCTAGTTGTCTTCGGCTTGCTCCAGTTGTCTTGGGCTTGCTCCACTTGTCTTGGGCTTGCTCCAGTTGTCTTGGGCTTTCTCCAATTGTCTTGGCCTTGCTCCGGTTGTCTTGGGGTTGCTCCAGTCGTCTTGGCCTTGCTCCAGTTGTCTCCGGCTTGCTCCAGTAGTCTTGGGCTTGCTCCAGTTGTCTTGGCCTTTCTCCAGTTGTCTTGGGCTTGCTCCAGTCATCATGGACTTGCTCCAGTTGTCTTGGGCTTGCTCCTGTTGTCTTGGCCTCGCTCCAGTTGTCTTGGCCTTGCTCCAGTTGTCTTGGGCTTGCTCCAGTTGTCTTGGGCTTGCTCCAGTTTTCTTGGGCTTGCTCCATTTGTCTTGGGCTTGCTCCAGTTGTCTTGGCCTTGCTCCAGTTGTCTTGGGCTTGCTCCAGTTGTCTTGGGCTTGCTCCAGTTTTCTTGGGCTTGCTCCATTTGTCTTGGGCTTGCTCCAGTTGCCTTGGGCTTGCTCGAGTTGTCTAGGGCTTGCACCATTTGGCTACACCTTGCTCCAGTTATCTTGGGCTTGCTCCAGTTCTCTTGGAATTGCTCCAGTTGTCTTGGCCTTGCTCCAGTTGTCTTGACCTTTCTCCAGTTGTCTTGGGCTTTCTCCAGTTGTCTTGGGATTGCTCCTGTTCTCTTGGGCTTGTTCAAGCTGCCTTGGGCTTGCTTTAGTTGTCTTGGCCTTGCTCCAGTTGTCTTAGGCTTGCTCCAGTTCTCTTGGCCTTGCTCCAGTTGTCTTGGCCTTGCTTCAGTTGTCTTGGGCTTGCTCCAGTTGTCTTGGTCTAGCTCCAGTTGTCTTGGCCTTGCTCCAGTTGTCTTGGGCTTCCTCCAGTTGTCTTGGCCTTGCTCCAGTTGTCTTGAGCTTGCTCTAGTTGTCTTGGGCTTCCTCCACTTGTCTTGGGCTTGCTCCAGTTGTCTTGGACTCGCTGCAGTTGTCTTGGCCTTGCTCCAGTTGTGTTGGGCTTCCTCCAGTTGTCTTGGCCTTGCTCCAGTTGTCTTGAGCTTGCTCTAGTTGTCTTGGGCTTCCTCCACTTGTCTTGGGCTTGCTCCAGTTGTCTTGGACTCGCTGCAGTTGTCTTGGCCTTGCTCCAGTTGTGTTGGGCTTCCTCCAGTTGTCTTGGCCTTGCTCCACTTGTCTTGGGCTTGCTCCAATTGTCTTGGCCTTGCTCCAGTTGTCTTGGCCTTGCTCCAGTTGTCTTGGACTTCCTCCAGTTGTCTGTGCGTTGCTCCAGTTGTCTTGGCCTTGCTCCAGTTGTCTTAAGCTGGCTTTAGTTGTCTTGGGCTAGCTCCAGTTGTCTTGGCCTTACTCCAGTTGCCTTGGGCTTGCTCCAATTGTCTTGGCCTTGTTCCAGTTGTGTTGGCCTTGCTCCAGGTGTCTTAGGCTTGCTCCACTGAGTCTTGGGCTTGCTCCAGATGTCTTGGGCTTGCTCCAGTTGTCTCGGGCTTGCTCTTGTTGTCTTGGGCTTGCTCCACTTGTCTTGGGCATGCTCCAGTTGTCTTGGGCTTGCTCCACTTGTCTTGGGCATGCTCCAGTTGTCTTGGGCTTGCTGCAGTTGTCTTGGCCTTGCTCCAGTTGTCTTGGGCTTGCTCCAGTTGTCTTGGCCGTGCTCTACTTGTCTTGGGCTTGCTCTAGTTGTCTTGGCGTTGCTTGAGTTGTCTTGGCTTTGCTCCAATTGTCTTGGCCTTGCTCCAGTTGTCTTGTGCTTGTTCCAGTTCTCTCAGTCGTTTTCCAGTTGTCTTGGGCTTGCCCCAGTTGTCTTGACCTTGCTCCAGTTGTCTTGGGCATGCTCTAGTTGTCTTGGCCTTGCTCTAGTTGTCTTGGGATTGCTTCAGTTGTCTTGGCATTGCTCCGCTTCTCTTGGGCTTGCTCAAGTTGTCTTGGGCCTGCTCCAGTTTTCTTGGCCTTGCTCCAGTTATCTGCAGCCTGCTCAAGTTGTCTTGGCCTTGCTCAAGTTGTCTTGGCCTTCCTCCAGTTGTCTTGGGCTTGCTCCAGTTGTCTTGGGCTTGCTCCATTTGTCTTGGCCTTGCTTCAGTTGTCGTGGCCTTACTCCAGTTGTCTTTGCGTTGCTCCAGCTGTCTTTGCCTTGCTCCAGTTGTCTTGGGCTTCCTCCAATTGTCTTGGCCTTGCTCCGGTTGTCTTGGGCTTGCTCCAGTCGTTTTGGCCTTGCTCCAGTTGTCTTGGCCTTGCTCCAGTTGTCGTGGCCTTGCTCCAGTTGTCTTGGCCGTGCTCCAGTTGTCTTGGCCTTGCTCAAGGTGTCTTGGGCTTGTCTCCAGTTATCTTGGCCTTGCTCCAGTTGTCTTGGGCTTGCTCCAATTGTCCTGGCCTTGCTCCGGTTGTCTTGGGCTTGCTCCAGTCGTCGTGGCCTTGCTCCAGTTGTCTTGGCCTTGCTCAAGGTGTCTTGGGCTTGTCTCCAGTTATCTTGGCCTTGCTCCAGTTGTCTTGGGCTTGCTCCAATTGTCCTGGCCTTGCTCCGGTTGTCTTGGGC
Organism: Penium margaritaceum; assembly: GCA_023375785.1. Classification (NCBI taxonomy): domain Eukaryota; kingdom Viridiplantae; phylum Streptophyta; class Zygnematophyceae; order Desmidiales; family Peniaceae; genus Penium; species Penium margaritaceum. The sequence continues at coordinate 47,502 of SZWC01014237.1, read as the reverse complement.
TTGCTCCAGTCGTCTTGGCCTTGCTCCCGTTGTCTTGGACTTGCTCCAGTTGTCTTGGGCTTGCTCCAGTTGTCTTGGCCTTGCTCAAAATGTCTTGGGCTTGCTCCAGTTGTCTTGGGCTTGCTCCAGTTTTCTTGGCCTTGCTCCAGTTGTTGTGTCCTTGCTCCAGTTGTCTTGGTCGTGCTCCAGTTTTCTTGGCCTTGCTCCAGTTGTCTTGGGCTTGTCTCTAGTTTTCGTAGCCTTGCTCCAGTTGTCTTGGGCTTGCTCAATTTGTCTTGGCCTTGCTCTGGTTGTCTTGGGCTTGCGCCAGTCGTCTTGGCCTTGCTCCAGTTGTCTTGGGCTTGCTCCACTTGGCCTGGGCTTGCTCCAGTTTTCTTGGGCTTCCTGTAGTTGCCTTGGCCTTGTTACAGTTGTATTGGGCTTGCTCCAGTTGTCTTGGCCTTGCTCCACTTTTCTTGGGCTTGCTCCTGTTGTCTTAGAATGGCTCGAGTTGTCTTGGACTTGCTCCAGTTGTCTTGGCCTTGCTCCAGTTGTCTTGGCCTTGCTCCATTTGTCTTGGGATTGCTCCAGGTCTCTTGGCCTTGCTCCAGTTGTCTTGTGCTTGCTCCAGTTGTCTTGGCATTGCTCCAGTTATCTTGGTCTTCCTCCAGTTGTCTTGGCCTTGCTCTAGTTGTCTTGGCCTTGATCCAGTTGTCTTGGGTTTGCTCGAGTTGTCTCGGGCTTGCTCCAATTGTCTTGGCCTTACTCCAGTTGCCGTGGCCTTGCTCCAGTTTTCTTGGCCTTGCTCTAGTTGTCTTGGCCTTGCTCCAGTTGTCTTGGTCTTGCTCCAGTTGTCTTCGGCTTGTTCAAGTTGTCCTGTCCTTGCCCCAGTTGTATTGGGCTTGCTCCAGTTGTCTTGGGTTTGCTCCAGTTGTCTTGGCCTTGCTCCAGTTCTCTTGGGCTTGCTCCAGTTGTCTTGGGCTTGCTCTAGTTGTCTTGGGCCATCTCCAGTTGCCTTGGGCTTGCTCCAGTTGTCTTGACCTTGCTATAGTTGTCTTGGTATTGCTTCAGTTGTCTACGCCTTGCTCCAGTTGTCTTGGGCTTGCTCCAGTTGTCTTGGAATTGCTCCAGTTGTCTTGGCCTTGCTCCAGTTGTCTTGGCCTTGCTCCAGTTGTTTTGGCCTTCCTCCAGTTGTCTTGGCCTTGCTCCAGTTGTCTTCGCCTTGCTCCAGTTGTCTTGGCCTTGCTCCAGTTGTTTTGGCCTTCCTCCAGTTGTCTTGGCCTTGCTCCAGTTGTCTTCGCCTTGCTCCAGTTGTCTTGGCCTTGCTCCAGTTGTTTTGGCCTTCCTCCAGTTGTCTTGGCCTTGCTCCAGTTGTCTTCGCCTTGCTCCAGTTGTCTTGGCCTTGCTCCAGTTGTTTTGGCCTTCCTCCAGTTGTCTTGGCCTTGCTCCAGTTGTCTTCGCCTTGCTCCAGTTGTCTTGGCCTTGCTCCAGTTCTCTTGGCCTTGCTCCAGTTGTCTTGGCCTTGCTCCAGCTGTCTTGGGCTTGCTCCAGTTGCCTTGGCCTTGCTCCAGTTGTCTTGGCCTTGCTCCAGTTATCTTGGCCTTGCTCCAGTTGTGTTGGCCTTGCTCCAGCTGTCTTCGCCTTGCTCCAGTTGTCTTGGACTTGCTTCAGTAGTATGGGGCTTACCCTACATGTCTTGGGCTTGCTCTAGTTGTCTTGGCCTTGCTCTAGTTGTCCTGGGCTTGTTTCAGCTGTCTTGGCCTTCCTCCAGTTGTCTTGGTCTTGCTACAGTTGTCTTGGGCTTGCTCTAGTTGTCTTGGCCTTGCTCTAGTTGTCCTGGGCTTGTTTCAGCTGTCTTGGCCTTCCTCCAGTTGTCTTGGTCTTGCTACAGTTGTCTTGGCCTTGCTCTAGTTGTCTTGGGCTTGCTCCAGTTGTCTAAAGCTTGCTCCAGTTAACTTGCGCTTGCTCCAGGTGTCTTGGGCTTGCTCCAGTCGTCTTGGGCATGCTCCAGTTGCCTTGGGCTTGTTCGAGTTGTCTTGGGCTTGCTCCAGTTCTCCTTGGCTTGCTTCAGTTGTCTTGGCCTGGCTCCCGTTGTCTTGGGCTTGCTCCATATTTCTTGGCCTTGATCCACTTGTCTTGGGCTTGCTCCAATTGTCTTGGCATTGCTCGAGTTGTCTTGGCCTTGCTCCGGTTGTCTCGGCCTTGCTCCAGTTGTCTTGGGCTTGCTACAGTTGCCTTGGCCTTTCTCAAGTTGTCTTGGTCATGCTCCAGTTTTCTTGGCCTTGCTCTAGTTGTCGTGGGCTTGCTCCAGTTGTCTTGGCCTTGCTCCAGTTGTCTTGGGCTTTCTCTGATTGTCTTGGCCTTGCTCCAGTTGTCTTTGGCTTGCTCCAGTTGTATTGGCCTTGCTCCAGTTGTCTTTGGCTTCATCTAGTTGTCTGGTCCTTGCACCAGTTGTCTTGGGCTTGCTCCAGTTATCTTTGGCTTGCTCCAGTTGTCTTTGGCTTGCTTCAGTTGTATTGGGCTTGCTTCAGTAGTCTTGGACTTGCTCCAGTTGTCTTTGGCTTGCTTCAGTTGTATTGGGCTTGCTTCAGTAGTCTTGGACTTGCTCTAGTTGTCTTGGACTTGCTCTAGTTGTCTTGGACTTGCTCCAGCTGTCTTGGGCTTGGTCCAGTTAACTTGGCCTTGCTCCAGTTGTATTCGACTTGCTCCAGTTATTTTGGGCTTGCTCCAGTTGTCTCGGGCTTTCTCCAGTTGTCTTGAAGTTGCTCCAGTTCTTCTGGGCTTGTTCCAGTTGTCTTGGCCTTGCACCAGTTGTCTTGGCCTTGCTCCAGTAATCTTGGGCTTGCTCCAGTTGTCTTGGCCTTGCTTTAGTCGTCTTGGCCTTGCTCCAGTTGCCTTTGGCGTGCTTCAATTGTCTTGCCCTTGCTCCAGTTGTCTTGGCCTTGCTCCAGTTGTCTTGGGCTTGCTTCAGTGTTAGTGGGCTTGCTCCACTTGTCTTGGGCTTGATCCAGTTGTCTTGGACTTGCTGCAAACGTCTTGGCCTTGCTCCAGTTGTCTTTGTCCTGCTCCAGAGAACTTGGCCTTGCTCCACTTGTCTTGGGCTTGTTCCAGTTGTCTTGGTATTGCTTTAGTTGTTTCGGCCTTGCTTCAGTTGTCTTGGCCTTGCTCCAGTTGTCTTGTGCTTGCTCCAGTTGTCTTGGGCTTGCTCCAGTTGTCTTGGCCTTGCTCCAGTTGTCTTGGGCTTGTTCCAGTTGTCTTGGTATTGCTTTAGTTGTTTCGGCCTTGCTTCAGTTGTCTTGGCCTTGCTCCAGTTGTCTTGGGCTTGCTCCAGTTGTCTTAGGCTTGCTCCAGTTGTCTTGGGCTTGCTCCAGTTGTCTTGGGCTTGCTCCAGTTCTCTTGGGCTTGCTCCTGTTTTCTTGGCCTTGCTCCAGTTGTCCTGGGCTTGCTCCATTTTTCTAGGCCCTGAGCGACTTGTCTTGGGCTTGCTCCAGTTCTCTTGGCATTGCTTGAGTTGTCTTGGCCTTGCTCCGGTTGTCTTGGCCTTGCTCCGGTTGTCTTGTGCTTGCTCCAGTTGTCTTGGGCTTTATCCGGTTGTCTTGGGCTTGCTCCAGTTGTCTTGGCCTTGCTCCGGTTGTCTTGGCCTTGCTCCGGTTGTCTTGTGCTTGCTCCAGTTGTCTTGGGCTTTATCCGGTTGTCTTGGGCATGCTCCAGTTGTCTTGGCCTTGCTCCAGTTGTCTTGGCCGTGCTCCAGTTGTCCTTGGCTTGCTCCAGTTGTCTCAAAAATGCTTCTGTTGTCTTGGGCCTGCTCCAGTTGTCTTGGGCTTGCTCCAGTTGTTTTGGCCTCTCTCCAGTTGTCTTGGAATTGCTCCAGTTGCCTTGGCCTTGCTCAAGTTGTCTTGGCCTTGCTCCAGTTTTCTTGGCCTTGCTCCAGTTGTCTTGGGCTTGCTCCAGTTGTCTTAGGCTTGCTCCAGTTGTCTTGGGCTTGCTCCAGTTCTCTTGGGCTTGCTCCAGTTGTCTTGGGCTTGCTTCAGTTGTCTTGGCCTTGCTCCAGTTGTCTTGGGCTTGCTCCAGTTGTCGTGGGCTTGCTCTAGTTGTCTGGTCCTTGCTCGAATTTTCTTGGTCTTGCTCCAGTTGCCTTGGGCTTGCTCCAGTTGTCTTGGGCTTGCTTCAGTTGTCTTGGCCTTGCTCCAGTTGTCTTGGGCTTGCTCCAGTTGTCGTGGGCTTGCTCTAGTTGTCTGGTCCTTGCTCGAATTTTCTTGGTCTTGCTCCAGTTGCCTTGGGCTTGCTCCAGTTGTCTTGGGCTTGCTTCAGTTGTCTTGGCCTTGCTCCAGTTGTCTTGGGCTTGCTCCAGTTGTCGTGGGCTTGCTCTAGTTGTCTGGTCCTTGCTCGAATTTTCTTGGTCTTGCTCCAGTTGCCTTGGGCTTGCTCCAGTTGTCTTGGGCTTGCTTCAGTTGTCTTGGCCTTGCTCCAGTTGTCTTGGGCTTGCTCCAGTTGTCGTGGGCTTGCTCTAGTTGTCTGGTCCTTGCTCGAATTTTCTTGGTCTTGCTCCAGTTGCCTTGGGCTTGCTCCAGTTGTCTTGGGCTTGCTTCAGTTGTCTTGGCCTTGCTCCAGTTGTCTTGGGCTTGCTCCAGTTGTCGTGGGCTTGCTCTAGTTGTCTGGTCCTTGCTCGAATTTTCTTGGTCTTGCTCCAGTTGCCTTGGGCTTGCTCCAGTTGTCTTGGGCTTGCTTCAGTTGTCTTGGCCTTGCTCCAGTTGTCTTGGGCTTGCTCTGATTGTCTTGGCCTTGCTCCAGTTGTCTTGGCCTTGCTCCAGTTTTCTTGGCCTTGCTCCAGTTGTCCTGGGCTTGCTCCATTTGTCTAGGCCTTGCTCCACTTGTCTTGGGCTTCCTCCAGTTGTCTTGGCATTGCTCAAGTTGTCTTGGCCTTGCTCCGGTTGTCTTGGCCTTGCTCCGGTTGTCTTGTGCTTGCTCCAGTTGTCTTTGGCTTTTTCCGGTTGTCTTGGCCTTGCTCCAGTTTTCTTGGCCTTGCTCCAGTGGTCTTGGGCTTGCTCCAGTTGTCTTGGGCTTGCTCCAGTTGTCTTGGGCATGGTCCGATTGTCTTGGCCTTGCTCCAGTTGTCTTGGGCTTGCTCCAGTTATCTTGGCCTTGCTCCAGTTGTCTTGGCTTTGCTCCAGTTTTCTTGGGTTTGCTCCAGTTGTCTTGGCTTTGCTCCAGTTGTCTTCGTCTTGCTTCAGTTCTCTCGGACTTTCTCTAGTTGTCTTGGACTTGCTCGAGCTGTCTTGGGCTTGTTCCAGTTGTTTTGGCCTCGCTCCAGTTGTCTTCGACTTGCTCCAGTTGTTCTGGGCTTGCTCCAGTTGTCTCGGGCTTGCTCTAGTTATCTTGGCCTTGCTCCAGTTGTTCTGGGCTTCCTCCAGTTGTCTTGGCCTTGCTCCAGTTCTCTTGACCTTGCTCCAGTTCTCTTGGCCTTGCTCCAATTGTCTTTCCCTTGCTCGAGTTGTCTTGGCCTTGCTCCAGTTGTCTTTGGCTTGCTTCAGTTGTCTCAGGCTTGCTCCAGTTTTCTTGGGCTTGCTCTTGTTAGCTTGGGCTTGCTCCAGTATTATTTGGCTTGCTCCACTTGTCTTGGGCTTGCTCTAGTTGTCTTGGTCTTGCTGCAGTCATTTTGGCCTTGCTCCAGTTTTCTTAGGCTTGCTCCAGATGTCTTGGCCTTGCTCCGGTTGTCTTGGTCTTGCTCCCGTTGTCTTGTGCTTGCTCCAGTTGTCTTGGGCATTTTCCAGTAGTCTTGGGCTTGCTCCAGTTGTCTTGGCCTTGCTCCAGTTGTCTTGGCCTTGCTCCAGTTTTCTTGGGCTTGCTCCAGTTGTCTCTGGCTTGCTTCTGTTGTCTAGGGCCTGCTCTAGTTGTCTTGGGCTTGCTCCAGTTGTCTTGGAATTGCTCCAGTTGTCTTGGCCTTGCTCCAGTTGTCTTGGCTTTGCTCCAGTTGCCTTGGTCTTGCTCCAGTTGTCTTGGCTTTGCTCCAGTTGTCTTGGGCTTTCTCCAGTTGTCTTAGGCTTGCTCTAGTTGTCTGGTCCAAGCTCCGGTTGTCTTGGGCTTGCTCCAGTTGTCTTGGGCTTGCTCCAGTTTTCTTGGGCTTGCTTCAGTTGTCTTGGCTTGCTCTAGTTGTCTTGGACTTGCTCTATTTGTCTTGGACTTGCTCCAGCTGTCTTGGGCTTGCTCCAGTTTTCTTGGGCTTGCTTCAGTTGTCTTGGCTTGCTCTAGTTGTCTTGGACTTGCTCTATTTGTCTTGGACTTGCTCCAGCTGTCTTGGGCTTGGTCCAGTTGTCTTGGCCTTGCTCCAGTTGCCTTTGACTTGCTCCACTTGTCTTGGGCTTGCTCTAGTTGTGTAAGGCTTGCTCCAGTTGTCTTGGCCTTGCTCCAGTTGTTCTGGGATTGCTCCAGTTGTCTTGGCCTTGCTCCAGTTGACTTGGCCTTGCTCCAGTAATCGTAGGCTTGCTCCAGTTGTCTTGGCCTTGCTCCAGTTATTTTAGCCTTGCTCCAGTTGCCTTGGGCTTGCTCCATTTGTCTTGCCCTTGCTCCAGTTGTCTTGTGCTTGCTCCAGTTGTCTTGGGCTTATTCCACTTGTCTTATGCTTGCTTCACTTGTCTTGGGCTTGCTCCAGTTTTCTTGGGCTCGCTCCAGTTGTTTGGGCTTGCTCCACTTGTCTTGGGCTTGCTCCAGTTTTCTTGGGCTTGCTGCATTCGTCTTGGCCTTGCTCCAGTTCTCTTAGGCTTGCTCCAGATGTCTGCGCCTTGCTCCACTTTTCTTGGGCTTGCTCTAGTTGTCTTGGCATTGCTTGAGTTGTCTTGGCCTTGCGCCAGTTGTCTTGGCCTTGCTCCAGTTGTCTTTTTCTTGCTCCAGTTGTCTTTGCCTTGCACCAGTTGTCTTGGGGTTGCTCCAGTTGTCTTGGGCTTGGTCCAGTTGTCTTGGGCTTGCTCTAGTTCTCTTGGGCTTGCTCCAGTTGTCTTTGCCTTGCTCCAGTTGTCTTGGACTTGCTCCAGTTGTCTTGGGCTTGCTCCAGTTGTCTTGGGCTTGCTCTAGTTCTTTTGCTCTTGCTCCAGTTTTCTTGGCCTTGCTCCAGTTTTCCAGGGCTTGCTCCATTTGTCTAGGCCTTGATCCACTTGTCTTGGGCTTGCTCCAGTTTTCTTGGCATTGCTCGAGTTGTCTTGGCCTTGCTCCGGTTGTCTTGTGCTTGCTCCAGTTGTCTTGGGCTTTTTTCCTGTTGTCTTTGGCTTGCTCTAGTTGTCTTGGCCTTGCTCCAGTTGTCTTGGTCTTGCTCCAGTTGTCTTGGGCTTGCTCCAGTTGTCTTGGGCTTTTTTCCTGTTGTCTTTGGCTTGCTCTAGTTGTCTTGGCCTTGCTCCAGTTGTCTTGGTCTTGCTCCAGTTGTCTTGGGCTTGCTCCAGTTGTCTCGGGCTTGCTTCTGTTCTCTTGGGCCTGCTCAAGTTGTCTTGGGCTTGCTCCAGTTGTTTTGGCCTCTCTCCAGTTGTCTTGGAATTGCTCCAGTTGCGTTGGCCTTGCTCAAGCTGTCTGGGCCTTGCTCCAGTTGTCTTCGGCTTGCTCCAGTTGTCTCGGGCATGCTCCAGTTGTCTTCGGCTTGCTCCAGTTGTCTCGGGCATGCTCCAGTTGTCTTCGGCTTGCTCCAGTTGTCTCGGGCATGCTCCAGTTGTCTTCGGCTTGCTCCAGTTGTCTCGGGCATGCTCCAGTTGTCTTCGGCTTGCTCCAGTTGTCTCGGGCATGCTCCAGTTGTCTTCGGCTTGCTCCAGTTGTCTCGGGCATGCTCCAGTTGTCTTCGGCTTGCTCCAGTTGTCTCGGGCATGCTCCAGTTGTCTTCGGCTTGCTCCAGTTGTCTCGGGCATGCTCCAGTTGTCTTCGGCTTGCTCCAGTTGTCTCGGGCATGCTCCAGTTGTCTTCGGCTTGCTCCAGTTGTCTCGGGCATGCTCCAGTTGTCTTCGGCTTGCTCCAGTTGTCTCGGGCATGCTCCAGTTGTCTTCGGCTTGCTCCAGTTGTCTCGGGCATGCTCCAGTTGTCTTCGGCTTGCTCCAGTTGTCTCGGGCATGCTCCAGTTGTCTTCGGCTTGCTCCAGTTGTCTCGGGCATGCTCCAGTTGTCTTCGGCTTGCTCCAGTTGTCTCGGGCATGCTCCAGTTGTCTTCGGCTTGCTCCAGTTGTCTCGGGCATGCTCCAGTTGTCTTCGGCTTGCTCCAGTTGTCTCGGGCATGCTCCAGTTGTCTTCGGCTTGCTCCAGTTGTCTCGGGCATGCTCCAGTTGTCTTCGGCTTGCTCCAGTTGTCTCGGGCATGCTCCAGTTGTCTTCGGCTTGCTCCAGTTGTCTCGGGCATGCTCCAGTTGTCTTCGGCTTGCTCCAGTTGTCTCGGGCATGCTCCAGTTGTCTTCGGCTTGCTCCAGTTGTCTCGGGCATGCTCCAGTTGTCTTCGGCTTGCTCCAGTTGTCTCGGGCATGCTCCAGTTGTCTTCGGCTTGCTCCAGTTGTCTCGGGCATGCTCCAGTTGTCTTCGGCTTGCTCCAGTTGTCTCGGGCATGCTCCAGTTGTCTTCGGCTTGCTCCAGTTGTCTCGGGCATGCTCCAGTTGTCTTCGGCTTGCTCCAGTTGTCTCGGGCATGCTCCAGTTGTCTTCGGCTTGCTCCAGTTGTCTCGGGCATGCTCCAGTTGTCTTCGGCTTGCTCCAGTTGTCTCGGGCATGCTCCAGTTGTCTTCGGCTTGCTCCAGTTGTCTCGGGCATGCTCCAGTTGTCTTCGGCTTGCTCCAGTTGTCTCGGGCATGCTCCAGTTGTCTTCGGCTTGCTCCAGTCGTCTTGGGCTTGCTCCGGTTGTCTTGGGGTTGCTCCAGTCGTCTTGGCCTTGCTCCAGTTGTCTCCGGCTTGCTCCAGTAGTCTTGGGCTTGCTCCAGTTGTCTTGGCCTTTCTCCAGTTGTCTTGGGCTTGCTCCAGTCATCTTGGACTTGCTCCAATTGTCTTGGGCTTGCTCTTGTTGTCTTGGCCTTGCTCCAGTTGTCTTGGCCTTGCTCCAGTTGTCTTGGGCTTGCTCCAGTTGTCTTGGGCTTGCTCCAGTTTTCTGGGGCTTGCTCCATTTGTCTTGGGCTTGCTCCAGTTGTCTTGGGCTTGCTCGAGTTGTCTTGGGCTTGCACCATTTGGCTACACCTTGCTCCAGTTGTCTTGGGCTTGCTCCAGTTCTCTTGGAATTGCTCCAGTTGTCTTGGCCTTGCTCCAGTTGTCTTGACCTTTCTCCAGTTGTCTTGGGCTTTCTCCAGTTCTCTTCGGCTTGTTCAAGCTGCCTTGGGCTTGCTTTAGTTGTCTTGGCCTTGCTCCAGTTGTCTTGGGCTTGCTCCAGTTGTCTTGGCCTTGCTCCAGCTGTCTTGGCCTTGCTCCGGTTGTCTTGGCCTTGCTCAAGTTGTCTTGGCCTTGCTCCAGTTGTCTTAGGCTTGCTCCAGTTCTCTTGGCCTTGCTCCAGTTGTCTTGGCCTTGCTTCAGTTGTCTTGGGCTTGCTCCAGTTGTCTTGGTCTTGCTCCAGTTGTCTTGGCCTCGCTCCACTTGTCTTGGGCTTGCTCCAGTTGTCTTGGGCTTTCTCCAGTTGTCTTGATCTTGATCCTGTTATCTTGGCCTTGCTCCAGTTGTCTTCGGCTTGCTCCAGTTGTCTTGGGCTTGCTCGAGTTGTCTTGGGCTTCCTCCAGTTGTCTTGGGCTAGCTCCTGTTGTCTTAAGCTTGCTCCTGTGCTCTTGGTCTTGCTCCAGTTGTCTTGGCCTCGCTCCACTTGTCTTGGGCTTGCTCCAGTTGTCTTGGGCTTTCTCCAGTTGTCTTGATCTTGATCCTGTTATCTTGGCCTTGCTCCAGTTGTCTTCGGCTTGCTCCAGTTGTCTTGGGCTTGCTCGAGTTGTCTTGGGCTTCCTCCAGTTGTCTTGGGCTAGCTCCTGTTGTCTTAAGCTTGCTCCTGTGCTCTTGGTCTTGCTCCAGTTGTCTTGGCCTCGCTCCACTTGTCTTGGGCTTGCTCCAGTTGTCTTGGGCTTTCTCCAGTTGTCTTGATCTTGATCCTGTTATCTTGGCCTTGCTCCAGTTGTCTTCGGCTTGCTCCAGTTGTCTTGGGCTTGCTCGAGTTGTCTTGGGCTTCCTCCAGTTGTCTTGGGCTAGCTCCTGTTGTCTTAAGCTTGCTCCTGTGCTCTTGGTCTTGCTCCAGTTGTCTTGGCCTCGCTCCACTTGTCTTGGGCTTGCTCCAGTTGTCTTGGGCTTTCTCCAGTTGTCTTGATCTTGATCCTGTTATCTTGGCCTTGCTCCAGTTGTCTTCGGCTTGCTCCAGTTGTCTTGGGCTTGCTCGAGTTGTCTTGGGCTTCCTCCAGTTGTCTTGGGCTAGCTCCTGTTGTCTTAAGCTTGCTCCTGTGCTCTTGGTCTTGCTCCAGTTGTCTTGGCCTCGCTCCACTTGTCTTGGGCTTGCTCCAGTTGTCTTGGGCTTTCTCCAGTTGTCTTGATCTTGATCCTGTTATCTTGGCCTTGCTCCAGTTGTCTTCGGCTTGCTCCAGTTGTCTTGGGCTTGCTCGAGTTGTCTTGGGCTTCCTCCAGTTGTCTTGGGCTAGCTCCTGTTGTCTTAAGCTTGCTCCTGTGCTCTTGGTCTTGCTCCAGTTGTCTTGGCCTCGCTCCACTTGTCTTGGGCTTGCTCCAGTTGTCTTGGGCTTTCTCCAGTTGTCTTGATCTTGATCCTGTTATCTTGGCCTTGCTCCAGTTGTCTTCGGCTTGCTCCAGTTGTCTTGGGCTTGCTCGAGTTGTCTTGGGCTTCCTCCAGTTGTCTTGGGCTAGCTCCTGTTGTCTTAAGCTTGCTCCTGTGCTCTTGGTCTTGCTCCAGTTGTCTTGGCCTCGCTCCACTTGTCTTGGGCTTGCTCCAGTTGTCTTGGGCTTTCTCCAGTTGTCTTGATCTTGATCCTGTTATCTTGGCCTTGCTCCAGTTGTCTTCGGCTTGCTCCAGTTGTCTTGGGCTTGCTCGAGTTGTCTTGGGCTTCCTCCAGTTGTCTTGGGCTAGCTCCTGTTGTCTTAAGCTTGCTCCTGTGCTCTTGGTCTTGCTCCAGTTGTCTTGGCTTCGCTCCACTTGTCTTGGGCTTGCTCCAGTTGTCTTGGCCTTGCTCCAGTTGTCTTGGACTTGCTCCAGTTGTCTGGGCGTTGCTCCAGTTGTCTTAAGCTGGCTCTAGTTGTCTTGGGCTAGCTCCAGTTGTCTTGGCCTTACTCCAGTTGCCTTGGGCTTGCTCCAATTTTCTTGGCCTTGTTCCAGTTGTGTTGGCCTTGCTCCAGGTGTCTTGGGCTTGCTCCACTGAGTCCTGGGCTTGCTCCATTTGTCTTGGGCTTGCTCCAGTTGTCTCGGGCTTGCTCTTGTTGTCTTGGGCTTGCTCCACTTGTCTTGGGCATGCTCCAGTTGTCTTGGGCTTGCTGCAGTTGTCTTGGCCTTGCTCCAGTTGTCTTGGGCTTGCTCCACTTGTCTTGGGCATGCTCCAGTTGTCTTGGGCTTGCTGCAGTTGTCTTGGCCTTGCTCCAGTTGTCTTGGGCTTGCTCCAGTTGTCTTGGCCGTGCTCCACTTGTCTTGGGCTTGCTCTAGTTGTCTTGGCGTTGCTCGAGTTGTCTTGGCTTTGCTCCAATTGTCTTGGCCTTGCTCCAGTTGTCTTGTGCTTGTTCCAGTTCTCTCAGGCGTTTTCCAGTTGTCTTGGGCTTGCCCCAGTTGTCTTGACCTTGCTCCAGTTGTCTTGGGCATGCTCTAGTTGTCTTGGCCTTGCTCTTGTTGTCTTGGGATTGCTTCAGTTGTCTTGGCATTGCTCCGCTTCTCTTGGGCTTGCTCAAGTTGTCTTGGGCTTGCTCCAGTTTTCTTGGCCTTGCTCCAGTTATCTTCAGCCTGCTCAAGTTGTCTTGGCCTTGCTCAAGTTGTGTTGGCCTTCCTCCAGTTGTCTTGGGCTTGCTCCAGTTGTCTTGGGCTTGCTCCATTTGTCTTGGCCTTGCTCCAGTTGTCGTGGCCTTTCTCCAGTTGTCTTTGCGTTGCTCCAGCTGTCTTTGCCTTGCTCCAGTTGTCTTGGGCTTCCTCCAATTGTCTTGGTCTTGCTCCGGTTGTCTTGGGCTTGCTCCAGTCGTTTTGGCCTTGCTCCAGTTGTCTTGGCCTTGCTCCAGTTGTCGTGGCCTTGCTCCAGTTGTCTTGGCCGTGCTCCAGTTGTCTTGGCCTTGCTCCGGTTGTCTTGGGCTTGCTCCAGTCGTTTTGGCCTTGCTCCAGTTGTCTTGGCCTTGCTCCAGTTGTCGTGGCCTTGCTCCAGTTGTCTTGGCCGTGCTCCAGTTGTCTTGGCCTTGCTCAAGGTGTCTTGGGCTTGTCTCCAGTTATCTTGGCCTTGCTCCAGTTGTCTTGGGCTTGCTCCAATTGTCCTGGCCTTGCTCCGGTTGTCTTGGGCTTGCTCCAGTCGTCTTGGCCTTGCTCCAGTTTTCTTGGACTTGCTCCAGTTGTCTTGGGCTTGCTCCAGTTGTCTTGGCCTTGCTCAAATTGTCTTGGGCTTGCTCCAGTTGTCTTGGGCTTGCTCCAGTTGTCTTGGCCTTGCTCCAGTTGTTGTGTCCTTGCTCCAGTTGTCTTGGTCGTGCTCCAGTTTTCTTGGCCTTGCTCCAGTTGTCTTGGGCTTGTCTCTAGTTTTCGTAGCCTTGCTCCAGTTGTCTTGGGCTTGCTCAATTTGTCTTGGCCTTGCTCTGGTTGTTTTGGGCTTGCGCCAGTTGTCTTGGCCTTGCTCCAGTTGTCTTGGGCTTGCTCCAGTTGTCTTGGGCTTGCTCCTGTTGTTTTGGCCTTGCTCCAGTTGTCTTGGGCTTGCTCCAGTTGTCTTGGGCTTTCTCAAGTTTTCTTGATCTTGATCCTGTTATCTTGGCCTTGCTCCAGTTGTCTTCGGCTTGCTCCAGTTGTCTTGGGCTTGCTCCAGCTGTCTTGGGCTTGCTCAAGTTTTCTTGGGCTTGCTCCAGTTGTCTTGGGCTTGCTCCAGTTGTCTTGGGCTTGCTCCCGTTGTCTTGGGCTTGCTCCAGTTCTCTTGGAATTGCTCCAGTTGTCTTGGCCTTTCTCCAGTTGTTTTGGCCTTTCTCCACTTGTCTTGGGCTTGCTCCAGTTGTCTTGGGCTTGCTCCCGTTGTCTTGGGCTTGCTCCAGTTCTCTTGGAATTGCTCCAGTTGTCTTGGCCTTTCTCCAGTTGTTTTGGCCTTTCTCCACTTGTCTTGGGCTTGCTCCAGTTGTCTTGGGCTTGTTCCTGTTCTCTTGGGCTTGCTCTAGTTGTCTTGGCCTTGCTTTAGTTGTCTTGGCCTCGCTCTAGTTGTCTTGGGCTTTCTCCAGTTGTCTTGGCCTTGCTCCAGCTGTCTTGGCCTTGTTCCAGTTGTCTTGGGCTTGCTCTAGTTGTCTTGGGCTTGCTCCAGTTGTCTTGGCCTTGCTCCAGTTGTCTTCGGCTTGCTCCAGTTGTCTTGGGCTTGCTCCAGCTGTCTTGGCCTTGCTCCAGTTGTCTTCGGCTTGCTCCAGTTGTCTTGGGCTTGCTCCAGCTGTCTTGGCCTTGCTCCAGTTGTCTTCGGCTTGCTCCAGTTGTCTTGGGCTTGCTCCAGCTGTCTTGGCCTTGCTCCAGTTGTCTTCGGCTTGCTCCAGTTGTCTTGGGCTTGCTCCAGCTGTCTTGGCCTTGCTCCAGTTGTCTTCGGCTTGCTCCAGTTGTCTTGGGCTTGCTCCAGCTGTCTTGGCCTTGCTCCAGTTGTCTTCGGCTTGCTCCAGTTGTCTTGGGCTTGCTCCAGCTGTCTTGGCCTTGCTCCAGTTGTCTTCGGCTTGCTCCAGTTGTCTTGGGCTTGCTCCAGCTGTCTTGGCCTTGCTCCAGTTGTCTTCGGCTTGCTCCAGTTGTCTTGGGCTTGCTCCAGCTGTCTTGGCCTTGCTCCAGTTGTCTTCGGCTTGCTCCAGTTGTCTTGGGCTTGCTCCAGCTGTCTTGGCCTTGCTCCAGTTGTCTTCGGCTTGCTCCAGTTGTCTTGGGCTTGCTCCAGCTGTCTTGGCCTTGCTCCAGTTGTCTTCGGCTTGCTCCAGTTGTCTTGGGCTTGCTCCAGCTGTCTTGGCCTTGCTCCAGTTGTCTTCGGCTTGCTCCAGTTGTCTTGGGCTTGCTCCAGCTGTCTTGGCCTTGCTCCAGTTGTCTTCGGCTTGCTCCAGTTGTCTTGGGCTTGCTCCAGCTGTCTTGGCCTTGCTCCAGTTGTCTTCGGCTTGCTCCAGTTGTCTTGGGCTTGCTCCAGCTGTCTTGGCCTTGCTCCAGTTGTCTTCGGCTTGCTCCAGTTGTCTTGGGCTTGCTCCAGCTGTCTTGGCCTTGCTCCAGTTGTCTTCGGCTTGCTCCAGTTGTCTTGGGCTTGCTCCAGCTGTCTTGGCCTTGCTCCAGTTGTCTTCGGCTTGCTCCAGTTGTCTTGGGCTTGCTCCAGCTGTCTTGGCCTTGCTCCAGTTGTCTTCGGCTTGCTCCAGTTGTCTTGGGCTTGCTCCAGCTGTCTTGGCCTTGCTCCAGTTGTCTTCGGCTTGCTCCAGTTGTCTTGGGCTTGCTCCAGCTGTCTTGGCCTTGCTCCAGTTGTCTTCGGCTTGCTCCAGTTGTCTTGGGCTTGCTCCAGCTGTCTTGGCCTTGCTCCAGTTGTCTTCGGCTTGCTCCAGTTGTCTTGGGCTTGCTCCAGCTGTCTTGGCCTTGCTCCAGTTGTCTTCGGCTTGCTCCAGTTGTCTTGGGCTTGCTCCAGCTGTCTTGGCCTTGCTCCAGTTGTCTTCGGCTTGCTCCAGTTGTCTTGGGCTTGCTCCAGCTGTCTTGGCCTTGCTCCAGTTGTCTTCGGCTTGCTCCAGTTGTCTTGGGCTTGCTCCAGCTGTCTTGGCCTTGCTCCAGTTGTCTTCGGCTTGCTCCAGTTGTCTTGGGCTTGCTCCAGCTGTCTTGGCCTTGCTCCAGTTGTCTTCGGCTTGCTCCAGTTGTCTTGGGCTTGCTCCAGCTGTCTTGGCCTTGCTCCAGTTGTCTTCGGCTTGCTCCAGTTGTCTTGGGCTTGCTCCAGCTGTCTTGGCCTTGCTCCAGTTGTCTTCGGCTTGCTCCAGTTGTCTTGGGCTTGCTCCAGCTGTCTTGGCCTTGCTCCAGTTGTCTTCGGCTTGCTCCAGTTGTCTTGGGCTTGCTCCAGCTGTCTTGGCCTTGCTCCAGTTGTCTTCGGCTTGCTCCAGTTGTCTTGGGCTTGCTCCAGCTGTCTTGGCCTTGCTCCAGTTGTCTTCGGCTTGCTCCAGTTGTCTTGGGCTTGCTCCAGCTGTCTTGGCCTTGCTCCAGTTGTCTTCGGCTTGCTCCAGTTGTCTTGGGCTTGCTCCAGCTGTCTTGGCCTTGCTCCAGTTGTCTTCGGCTTGCTCCAGTTGTCTTGGGCTTGCTCCAGCTGTCTTGGCCTTGCTCCAGTTGTCTTCGGCTTGCTCCAGTTGTCTTGGGCTTGCTCCAGCTGTCTTGGCCTTGCTCCAGTTGTCTTCGGCTTGCTCCAGTTGTCTTGGGCTTGCTCCAGCTGTCTTGGCCTTGCTCCAGTTGTCTTCGGCTTGCTCCAGTTGTCTTGGGCTTGCTCCAGCTGTCTTGGCCTTGCTCCAGTTGTCTTGGTCTTTCTCCAGGTGTCTTGGTTTTGCTCCAGTTGTCTTGGGTTTGCTCCAGATGTCTTGGGCTTGCTCCAGTTGTCTTGGCCGTGCTCCAGTTGTCTTGGCCTTGCTCTAGTTGTCTTAAGCTGGCTCCAGTTGTCTTGGGCTTGCTCCAGTTGTCTTGGCCTTACTCCAGTTGCCTTGGGCTTGCTCCAATTGTCTTGGCCTTGGTCCAATTGTGTTGGCCTTGCTCCAGGTGTCTTGGGCTTGCTGCACTGAGCCTTGGGCTTGCTCCAGATGTCTTGGGCTTGCTCCAGTTGTCTCGGGCTTGCTCTAGTTGTCTTGGGCTTGCTCCACTTGTCTTGGGCTTGTACGAGTTGTCTTGGGCTTGCTGCAGTTGTCTTGGCCTTGATCCAGTTGTCTTGGGCTTGCTCCAGTTGTCGTGGCCTTGCTCCACTTGTCTTGGGCTTGCTCTAGTTGTCTTGGCATTGCTCAAGTTGTCTTGGCTTTGCTCCAATTGTCTTGGCCTTGCTCCAGTTGTCTTGTGCTTGTTCCAGTTGTCTCGGGCGTTTTCCAGTTGTCTTGGGCTTGCCCCAGTTGTCTTGACCTTGCTCCAGTTGTCTTGGCTTTGCTCCAATTGTCTTGGCCTTGCTCCAGTTGTCTTGTGCTTGTTCCAGTTGTCTCGGGCGTTTTCCAGTTGTCTTGGGCTTGCCCCAGTTGTCTTGACCTTGGTCCAGTTGTCTTGGGCATGCTCTAGTTGTCTTGGCCTTGCTCTTGTTGTCTTGGGATTGCTTCAGTTGTCTTGGCCTTGCTCCGCTTCTCTTGGGCTTGCTCAAGTTGTCTTGGGCTTGCTCCAGTTGTCTTGGCCTTGCTCTTGTTGTCTTGGGATTGCTTCAGTTGTCTTGGCCTTGCTCCGCTTCTCTTGGGCTTGCTCAAGTTGTCTTGGGCTTGCTCCAGTTTTCTTGGCCTTGCTCCAGTTATATTCAGCCTGCTCAAGTTGTCTTGGCCTTTCTCAAGTTGTCTTGGCCTTCCTTCAGTTGTCTTGGGCTTGCTCCAGTTGTCTTGAGCTTGCTCCATTTGTTTTGGCCTTGCTCCAGTTGTGGTGGCCTTTCTCCAGTTGTCTTGGCCTTGCTCCAGTTGTCTTTGCCTTGCTCCAGTTGTCTTGGGCTTCCTCCAATTGTCTTGGCCTTGCTCCGGTTGTCTTGGGCTTGCTCCAGTCGTCTTGGCCTTGCTCCAGTTGTCTTGGCCTTGCTCCAGTTGTCGTGGCCTTGCTCCAGTTGTCTTGGCCTTGCTCCAGCTGTCTTGGCCTTGCTCAAGGTGTCTTGGGATTGTCTCCAGTTGTCTTCGCCTTGCTCCAGTTGTCTTGGGCTTTCTCAAATTGTCCTGGCCTTGCTCCGGTTGTCTTGGGCTTGCTCCAGTCGTCTTGGCCTTGCTCCAGTTGTCTTGGGCTTGCTCTAGTTTTCTTGGGTTTGCTCCAGTTGTCTTGGCCTTGCTCCAGTTGTCTTGGGCTTGCTCCAGTTTTCTTGGCCTTACTCCAGTTGCCTTGGGCTTGCTCCAATTGTCTTGGCCTTGGTCCAGTTTTGTTGGCCTTTCTCCAGGTGTCTTGGGCTTGCTCCACTGAGCCTTGGGCTTGCTCCAGTTGCCTTGGGCTTGCTCCAATTGTCTTGGCCTTGGTCCAGTTTTGTTGGCCTTTCTCCAGGTGTCTTGGGCTTGCTCCACTGAGCCTTGGGCTTGCTCCAGATGTCTTGGGCCCTCTCCAGTTGTCTCGGGCTTGCTCTAGTTGTCTTGGGCTTGCTCCACTTGTCTTGGGCTTGCTCCAGTTGTCTTGGGCTTGCTGCAGTTGTCTTGGCCTTGATCCAGTTGTCTTGGGCTTGCTCCAGTTGTCTTGGCCTTGCTCGAGTTGTCTTGGCCTTGCTCGAGTTGTCTTGGCCTTGCTCGAGTTGTCTTGGCCTTGCTCGAGTTGTCTTGGCCTTGCTCGAGTTGTCTTGGCCTTGCTCGAGTTGTCTTGGCCTTGCTCGAGTTGTCTTGGCCTTGCTCGAGTTGTCTTGGCCTTGCTCGAGTTGTCTTGGCCTTGCTCGAGTTGTCTTGGCCTTGCTCGAGTTGTCTTGGCCTTGCTCGAGTTGTCTTGGCCTTGCTCGAGTTGTCTTGGCCTTGCTCGAGTTGTCTTGGCCTTGCTCGAGTTGTCTTGGCCTTGCTCGAGTTGTCTTGGCCTTGCTCGAGTTGTCTTGGCCTTGCTCGAGTTGTCTTGGCCTTGCTCGAGTTGTCTTGGCCTTGCTCGAGTTGTCTTGGCCTTGCTCGAGTTGTCTTGGCCTTGCTCGAGTTGTCTTGGCCTTGCTCGAGTTGTCTTGGCCTTGCTCGAGTTGTCTTGGCCTTGCTCGAGTTGTCTTGGCCTTGCTCGAGTTGTCTTGGCCTTGCTCGAGTTGTCTTGGCCTTGCTCGAGTTGTCTTGGCCTTGCTCGAGTTGTCTTGGCCTTGCTCGAGTTGTCTTGGCCTTGCTCGAGTTGTCTTGGCCTTGCTCGAGTTGTCTTGGCCTTGCTCGAGTTGTCTTGGCCTTGCTCGAGTTGTCTTGGCCTTGCTCGAGTTGTCTTGGCCTTGCTCGAGTTGTCTTGGGCTTCCTCCAATTGCCTGGCACGCATGTAGCGCGGTAGGACAGGAGATGACACCGAGTCTGACGGGCCAGCGCAGGCGGACGGGGCTGTTGGGCCGAAGGGACCAGTGGACGTGACTGGGACTACTGGCCCAGAGGAGCCAGCGGACGCGACTGGGGCCGTCAGTCCGGAGGGGACAGCGGGCACGACTGGGACGGCTGGCCCGGAGGGACCAGTGGATGTGACTGGGGCGGCTGGCCCGGTGGGACCACTGGAGACAACTAGGACCGTCGGCCCGGATGGGCCAGCGGGCGCGTCTGGGGCTGCCGGCCCGAAAGGGCCAGCGGGCATGTCCGGGGCTACCGGCCCGGAGGGACCAGCGGGAGCGTCTAGGGCTACTGGCTCGGAGGGACCAGCGGGAGCGTCTGGGGCTGTCGGCCCGGAGGGACCAGTGGATGCGACTGGGGCGGCTGGCCCGGAGGAGTCAGCAGGCGCGACTGGGGCTGCTGGCTCGAAGGGGCCAGCGGGCGCGACAGGGGCTGCTGGCTTGGAGGGATTAAGTGATGTGCCACCCGGAAGCGGCAGGACGGAGGACAGACTCACCACTCCCCCACGCAACGGGAGGGACACCGACAAGCCGGGGCGAATGAGATTGCGCGGAAACAACTCCTCAAAGAAGAGGGCATCGCGGGACTCAATGATGCAGTGTCGGGAGGGATCCAAGAAACACAAAGCCTTGGACTGACAAGAGACACCAAGAAAGGTGCAAGGACGCCCACGGGGGACGAGCTTGCCGCCTTGCTACGGTGCAGGCAGCCACACAATGGCCACGTAACCCCAGAGGCCAACAGGGCGGAGGTCGGCTCGCTGACCACACCAGTGGTGGTATGGCGTGGACTGGCGGGGAAGGGGTCCATGAGGAATCCGGTTCCAGACCCATGTCATGTACGCCATGGCTTCAAAGTAGAAGCCATCGGAGAGACCAGACTCAACCCGCATGGTGCGGATGACATCGGCCATGGTATGGTTCCACCTCTCGGAGACACCGTTCTGGGCGGGCGTGTAGTACGCGGACGTCTCGTGGTGGATACCGCGGGAGGCAAGAAACCTTGTGGTCTCGCCCATGTATTCACCACCGTGATCATAGCGAAAGCAGCAAAGAGATCGACCGCACTCGCGCTCCGTAAGGACAAGTCAGTCCTGAATGGCATGGGTGACATCCCTCTTCAATCAAAGCCAGAAGACCCAGTTGTATTGAGAGTGGTCTTCAATAAGGATGAGGACGTAACGGCCATGCTCTGCGGAAGACTCGGTGGGGAGAAGACCCATGACGTCGAAATGGACCAGGTTGAGAGGGGCGGACACACGGGAGGAGGACAAAGGGTATGTGGACCGGTGCATCTTGCCCTGAGCGCAATCAACGCACCCCGTGGGGCACGGCAAAGGGAAAGTCTCAGGGTCAAGGCCCTTGGCCGGCTGGATGTGGAGCATGTTGTCGACGACAACAGAGTGGACGTGGCAAAGGCGGCGATGCAAGAAACGGGTGCGCTACGGAGAAAACATGCTGGTGACAAGCACATGGCCTGCGGTGGCCGACAAGGAGGCGACAAAAGGAGAGGAAGACAGACCAGGCACGTGCCACAGATTGCCACAGGCGGTGGCGTGGAGAACAACAAGACCGGACGGACGCAACGACACAGTGCCAACACCACGCGAGTGCACAACATCCATGCTCATGCGGTCAAGGGAAGTAACAGACAGGAGGTTGAGCTCAAGACGGGGGACGAAAAGGACATCGGTCAGGAAGACATCACCAGCAAGACCACAGAAACGAACGACACCAACGCCGAGAACAGGTAACATCTGGCTGGAGCCCGTCAAAACACCGGAGACATCACCAACAGGACCAAACATAATGAAAGCCTCACGAGAGGCCGTCATGTGATGCGCGGCCCCGGAGTCGATGATCCAGGTCTCGGCCGGGTCCTGGACCGAAGTCCCCAGATCGTTAACAATCACATGGCAGCAAGCAAGAGACGCGGACGCGGTGGAAGGGGGCGTGAACCAAGACTGCCAATCATCAAGCCATGCGACGTCGTCACGGAGGGGGGCAGGGGAGACAGCGGTGGACGGCGAGACAGACGAGGAGTCAGGACACGACCGCAGCTCAGTCTCAGTCATGCAGGGTGAGGGGGTCGAGCAGGTGGTGACGCAACTCGCACTTCCCTGAGGGGGAGGGCGAGGCAGGCCGAGCTGGAGCGAAATAAAATGGTGCAGCTGTCGCTCACGCATGGACGGCTCAAGAGTGTAGACGAAGTATGAGGTGATGGCGCCGGAGCCCGGATAGAGTGAAGACTGACCCGGTGAAGGGAATGGTGGCGCCGACGGCTACGGATGATGCTGCTGAGGAGCTGACGTCTACGAGACCGGGGTCGCGGTTGGAGGAATGGAGCTGCTGGACGGGGTCGAGGCGTTAGAGGCAGCGACAGAGACGGCGGCAGAGGCAAGACGGCGCTCCCGCTGACAACGCATTGTGGCGATGACGCGAGCCTCGTCCGTAGGTAGCGGGCATGTGTACCACCCATGCCCTGGCTCGCCACAATTGTGGCAGACTGAGCCACTACCACTAGACCCAGTCGACTACTGCTGCTGGTGGTGCTGCTGACCCTTTGTAGCAGGAGGGCCGGTTCGGCCCTCCCTCCTCGGTGAAGCGAGGGGTGGTTGCGCACCACCCCTCGCGTCAGCGACGGTTGGCCGGCGGCCAGCAATTCGCTGGCCGTCGGCCAGCTCGCTGCCGGCCGGCTGGACGGCCGGCGGCCGGCCAAGCGACCGGCCGGCCACCGGCCGGCCAGCCGCCAGCCGCCGATCGCGGCCACAGCCCGATCGGCGGCTGAGGGGCCACGAGGGCCTCGAGGGCGAGGCCTCGTGGCCTCGTGCCCTCGTCCCCCCTCGCCCTCCTTGCAAACGAGCAAGAGAGGACGAGGGATAGGGGGAGCGACAGTGAGGTTGAAATAGATGGCGCAAAATCGCCAGCGTGCCTCGCACGTGACGATTTCGCGCCAGAACGACAAAACCGAAGTTTGTTTACGACGAAATTCGGCATGAAACAAACGGAATAACTCGTGCGAACACACGATTTTGAGGTAAAAACCCCCGGTTCGGGTCTCAAAACCAGGGGTTTGGTTAAAAACGGAAATGGGCCTCCAGAGACTCAAAATGTTCGAGTCTCCCTGCTCTGGGTCGTTGATGACGATTGTCCCTTAGTCTTGCGAAGGGGGAAAACCCCTGACGCGGACTGAGAACGCCATTCTGTGAACTCCGACGACGACTTCAGAGCAGGAGCTGGAGACTCGACCCGTTACACCCTTGCCCTTTTTGCCCCGACGCTTCTTCTTGCCCGGCAAGAAGGAGCTGATGGAAGTCGCTGCTGTGGGGGAGGCGACGGCCACGGAGGCGACGGTAGGTGAGGCGAGGGCCTTTGTGCGCTGGAAGCGGGACTCCAGACGAGCCTCCTCAATCCTGAGGAAGAGCTCGTATGTCCAGGGCATGAGGGTGCCCTAAGGCGCCATGGTGGAGAGAACCTCCTGGGAGTAGTGGATGAAGACGTCCGTGAATGTGTCGGTGGCACCGCGTTTCATGGTGAGGAGCACGGCGAGAGGAGGTGGAGCAGAGGTGCCGAGGCAACGGAGGATGTCCTCAACCCGCTACTAGTAGGCAGTGATTGTCTCTGTCTCCCCCATGTGTAGGGAGTTGAACTCCCGCAGCAGACGGCTGGTCTCAGCTTTGTTGGATAGACGATGGGGACGGGTGAGAACATGCCATGCGGCAGTAGGATCTGGTGTCTCGCCAGAGGTGAAGTCGCCGAGGAAGGGCTCTAGGGCTAAGCGGGACGCCGGAGGAGCAATGGGGACGAGAGCGCGTGTGGCACGACCAGCGTCATACAGCTGGTCGACTTGGATGGAGTCATACGGAAGGGTGTAGTACGCCCACAAGCCCTCACCTTGCGCTCAAATGCAGAAGCCAAGTTCCCAGCTCCGAAACTGCTCGCCGCCCTGGAACGGCGGGGGCGGCGTCTCAAAGTCCCTGGGCCTGCGGCCGGCGCCTAGAGTGGGGCAAGGACTGAGGTCATAGTTTGCCGCTAGCACTGAGTCTGCAGCTACGCAAGGTAATGCGTAGCAGCAGACACGGCGAGGGTTGCGTGCCCAGGAGGGATGAAAGGCGGTGGACCACTGGTGTGAGTCTGGGAGGCCGACGACTGCCGTGCTGTAAGCTGCTACGTCAGAGCGGCAAGATTTTGCTAGATGGTGGCTAGGGGGACGAAGGCGTCGGCGACGGAGCCTGTGGACTGCTATTGCTGCTATAGCTTCTACTGGTGCTCTTGCTGCTACTGCTGCTGCTGCTATGGCTGCTGCTACTACTGCTGCGACTATAAGAAAAAGGGGGTGGTACCCCTCCTGGGGGTCCCACCAACGGAGGAGGACCCCTCCATAGTGGGGCTGCTAGCCATGGGTGTTGGTGCCCCCTTTTCTGTGTGTTCTATAATTCATTTTTCCTTTTTGTGCTGTTGATTTCAGCAGTGACGTCAACCTAGAATGGTTGACGTCAGTAGCTGCTGCTTGCGTTAGGTGCTGATGCTACTGCTATGGAGTTTCTTCCCGTCCCCACTCCTTTTTTTAGTGTTGATGACGTCAACAGTGACGACAGTAGTGACGTCAGCTGAAGGCTGTTGATGTCAGCAGCGGTCGTTGCTGGAGCCGCTGCTGTGCGGCTGCAGCCACTAGTGCTGCTGTTGTCGCTGCTGTTGCTGCTGATCTGCTGTTGTTGTTGATCTGTTGTTGCAACAACTGCTCTGGTTGCTGTTGCTGTTGCTGCGGTTGTTGGTGCAGTTGTGGCAGCTGTAGTTATTGTAGATGTTGTTGCTGTGGTTGCTACTACCATAGCTGCTACTGCTACTACTACTGCTGCTGTTGCTGCAGCTGCTACAGCTGCTGCTGCTGCAACTGCTGCTGCTGCAGCTGCTGCTGCTGCTGCAGCTGCAGCTGCTGCTGCTGCTGCTGCTGTTGCTAAGCTACTCTTGGCGGGGTAAGGGATTTTTTTTCTCTTTTCTGCTCGTCTCATCGAGCTCACTACTCGCTGCGAGCAGCGAGCCGCGAGCAACGAACTCATTGCTCGCTACTACCTGCTCGCTACTCGCTACGAGTAGCGAACTTGCTGTCAGCAGCTTGCTACTCGCTACGAGCAGTGGGCTCCGGGCAGCTACAACAGCTGCTGCTGCTGCTGCTACTGCTCGCTACTGCTGCAACTCGCTACTGTTGCTGCTCGTTGCTGCTACTGCTGCTGCTACTGCTTGCTACTATTACTGCTTGCTGCTACTGCTGCTCGCTGCTACTGCTGCTCATTGCTGCTGTTGGTGCTGCTCGCTGCTGTTGCTGTAGGCTACTGCCACTACTGCTACTGCGAGCTGCTGTTGCTGCTGGTTGTTGTGCACAACTGCTGCTGCCACTGCTTGCTACTGCTACAAGCTACTGCTACTGTTGCTACGGGCTGCTGCTGCCAGCCACTCCACCTGGATGACGTCGCCACGTGCGTCGTCGCCAGCAAGCGCCTGACATGGCCTGCCGCTCACCTTCTCGTGCCTAGCGTGGGAGTCAGTGTTGCCGAAAAAAATCCGGCAGCATTTCCCCTGGCCCGGTGGCCGTGGGAAATTTTTCTACGCCGCCACCAGGCAGGACAATGCTGTCGGAAAAAATCCGACGGCATTTCCCTTGCACTTACGCTTATGGGGGGTCCACTGGCGTAGTCAGGCACCTGTACGCCAATCGTTTGCTGCAACTGCTACGCTCTGACTCTGATACCAAAATGGAAACTGCACTAGAGCGCAGGTTGGGGCAGTGGCCGTGTTGATGCAACGTGCGGGCTTCCACGCAAGTTGCTTAGTCAGCTGCCCCCTCAGTCTGTTGCTCTAGAGTCTAAGTCTGAGTGCTCTGGATTTGTTACTCATAAACGCGCGTGCCAGTGTCAGCGTCAGAAAGCAGTTGAAAACTGGAAGTAACTGAATAGGAGTGAAGAAAAAACAATAGTTAGAGACCCCTCCAAGTTATAGCTCCCCTCCACTAGTGTAGAACTTGTTACTCAGCTAACCAGCCAATCAGAAAATAGTCCTAGACCTATTTTCTGGCAAGCATGGTTTTCTTGGTGAGCCCTGCCAGACGCCCGACAGCCCAAAACCCGGGCGTCGTCCGTTTTGCCTAAGAATTGGACCATACCATAATACCAACGCTACGAACACAGTCGTGCGGTCAGAATCAGCTAGAAAAATAGCAGCTAAGAGTTATGACTGCCCAAACCCAGGCAGTGCCTACAACGGTCCATGATGCCAAACAGTGACACGCAGCAAGAGACACGGACCCTAGGCAGAGGATGATGCTGCAGACGCAATGGCACAGTCAGAACTAACGCTGAGTGCATGCAGACAGCATCTGCGGTGGCAGTGACCGCCGGCGGCCCGACCGCCGAGGAGGCCTGCTGATGGAGCTGAGCACGTCGCCGGAGGGAGGAGGCTCCAGCGAACTGCAAGTAGGCCTCAGTGTGCGTCGGCTCCACCTGGACGACACTCCAACAGCGTCCAGTCTTGCCGTCAGTCATCTGCATGCCGATGTACACAAGCTGGGAGGACACAACAGAGCACAGTCAGAGATGCGCAAAAACCGACAGGCACTAGCTCGCGGGAAGTTTCTGGTGGCCATTCGTTCTGTTGGGCTTCGCCCCTGCCTGAGAGTGGTTGAGTGTGAGGTGTGGCTGTGCCTCTGTCACGACTGTTTCTGCACTCGTTGTTGTACTCGTTTCAGTGCTGCACGCGTATGGACATGAAAACCATGGGGTCATAGAGGAGTGTTGTGATTTTTGACGTTCCCTTCGACCTGTACTGTTTACTGTGACCACTTGGCCGTGTCCATGCCTGTGCAAATCCATGATGCAGACCCAGGTGGCGCCGGTGCGTCGTCTGGTGGTGGACCACCTGCTCGGAGCTGACCGACGACCGCCCCAGAGTCCTGGATGTTGTCTCGGACCTTCTGCAATTTTTCTGTAGCATGCAGGAGTTTATCGGTGGACTGGCCGTGGGCCCCATTTGCATGTTTTTATATTGTGTTTCCATTGTTTAGTGCCAAATGCATGCATGTGACCAGTCGTAGCTCCGGCTTGAGATTTTGCACATTTAGGTTCAGACGGCCTAGCTTTCTGACTTGTCTACGCTGAGTTACGGCCAAAACAGTGGTTCTGGGCCGGTTTTAGGACAGACCTTGCACTGTCGCGTGCGACACCCGCCGTGCGCCGTGGCAAGTAGTTATGACATGGACCTGTCATTTGTCATCTCTCTCTGCAAATGCTATTGAAGCATTCTGACACTTTGACTTGTGTCTCCTAGCCAGACTCTTGCCATTGTGTGTACGACCTGTGACTGTCGTCGCCGTCCAACCAGGCACTGTTGCCTTGTCAGCGACTGTGTTGCTAGGAAGCTTCCACGCATCTTCTCACAAGGGTCCAACTATGGTGCAACTAAGGTGCAACAAAGGTGTGACCAAACTGTAACTACGATGCATTGAGGGTGCAACTACAGAGCAACTGGAACACAAGGGCGCAACTAGGGGGGAACCAGGGCAGAATTAGGTCGCAACAAGAGCACAACTAGGGTGTAACAAGGTCGCAACCAGAGCGCAAGTATGGCGCAATTACCGTAGTGACTCTAACTTTAACTCAAATTCTCATTCTCTAGTGGTACTAGCTTTCACCCAAAAACAGGTCGTTCTTCACTTTTGGGCATGGTCTCCCATCCCCTTTCACAAAATAAGGAGGAGAACTGACTTTCACCCATCGTTCACGTCCTTGAGGGTGAACATCGCCGCGTCCCACCTTTTGAGTCCAAATAGAGATGTTCACGCGGCCAAAAGTGGACATCTGCGAGCAACTTTCATGTTGATGTTGAGTTGGTTATGCCAAAACAACCTAACCTTGTACCTCCATGTGCGTGG
This sequence comes from Penium margaritaceum, assembly GCA_023375785.1. Lineage (NCBI taxonomy): Eukaryota > Viridiplantae > Streptophyta > Zygnematophyceae > Desmidiales > Peniaceae > Penium > Penium margaritaceum. The sequence goes on along the minus strand of SZWC01014237.1, from coordinate 21,309 downwards.
TGACCACTTTCGTGGTAGTGAACGAGTCATTGAGCCGGTATTTTTAGAAGACATTGAACCAAAACACAACAGGAGGAGTACCTTTGTCCAGTTCGAATTTCAAAGGTGTTAACTCCCATACGGTGGAAAGTTATTTAGGGCACACATGGGCAAATTAAAATAATTATTTTGAGCGAAAGTCCAAGTCAGTACGGGAAGACGTAACTAAGCAGCACCTAAGGTTGATGTAGGAAGAAACTAGACCACAATTAGGTAGCAACTAATGCTCAAATTAGGCACATCTAAGGCGCAACTAGGGTGCAATGGGGAAAGCTGACATCCTTAAGGTGTGATCGTTTCAGAGGAGGCAACAAAGAAAAGAACCAATTTGCTACATTTCAAGTGTTATTTTGGCACACTCCACCCAGATGTATGTCCCAAACATGCTGTGTGTTTTCCTACACAATGCAAAACATGAGAACCATCCTACATGATTCGCGACAAAAAGCAGAATGAGGGGTCAGATGGCCGGGGAGGATAGGGGAATGGGAGGGTGACGACGCGAGACATGTGATTCGTCCACCAAGTGGTTGAACTGTGCTTGCACAATCCTACCTCTCCGCTGGATATCGTTGAGATTAGATGGTCATGCAAGATTGGTGACGAAGTATGTGCTTCCTTTCCTGTTGCTTACACTTCCAGATAATCTACAAAACACATGTCTTTCCACAGTTGCGCTGCACTATTGCATTTGTGAGAGATGTTTGTGTTGATTCGATTTGGCCTTCGCTAAGATATGCAAAAAGTGGAGAACATGCAGATTGTCTCTGAGGAAAAAATCTATGCCCCCTTGCTCTTATCATTGTCGTTTATCTCCAGGTCGGCGCTCCTAGTGTTGCTGCTGCTGCTTCCGCTGCTGCTGTTGCTGGTTCCGGAGTCTGTGGCTCTGCCGTTGCTGCCTCCACTTGTGCTTGGACTGCTACCGGTGCTTGTTTTCTCTGAAGACGCCTTCCCAGGCTTCCCAGTGGAACTGCTGCCATTTGCACTGCTGACATAGGACACGACGACGGTGATGTCATCCATCTTCCCACCATAGTACCGGTACCCCGCCTCCATGGCGGCCCGTGCGAAGGGCGAGAGGCGGAGCCGGTCGGATGCGCGGATGCGGGCCAGCGCGGCCAAATGCTCCGCCGTCGCTTGCGGCGAGCGGCGCGCGAGCAGCGAGTGCATGACCACGTTCGTGACCTCCGTCTCAAAGACGTTGTCGAACAAACCGTCTGTGCCGAGAACGATGACGTCCCCAGCCACGACTGGCAGCGAGTACACCTGCGCATGTTCGTTCGTGCATAGGTGTGCTGCATCATTTCTTCTGTCCACAAGGCAAAAGCACTACAAGCAAGCTGTGGTTTCCAACGCCCGCACGAGGGTTCAAGCGGAGCGCAAGGATGCAAGAAAGGGAGCAATGCCCTTCTTCACCTCACCCCCATGCTCAAGACCATGGGGCACCTGAGGGGCTCCAGTAGCTGCCAGAAACTGTCGCGTAGCAGCAGCTGTCCTGGCAGAACAGCAGCAGCTAAACAGGCAGAGCAGCAGCCAACCCGGCAGAGCAGAAGCTACCCCTACAGAGCAACATGTCACGATTCTAATTGGCTGACAAGCAGACAATCAGGCTGGCAAGGACCAGGCCATGTACAAGCCGAAGGCTTGGGTCCTTGTCTTGCGCTCTGCTTAGTTAGAAAAATCATCTTCCAACCCGTAGGCTCTCCTCTCGTGGTCTGCATCTATGTTTGCGGTCAACTTGCCAACTTGAGTCGGAGTCGGAAAGTCGATGTGCTGAGTCGGACACACCAGACTCTAAGTCGGCAAGTCGATGGGGCAGTAACGGTGTTCTTCGTTGGAAAAGGAAATGCATGATGAGCGAATCCGGAGAGAAAACGAATGGCAGATGGTCTTCCAAAGTGGAACAAATTATGCAAGCATAAATGACTGTAAGCCGTGGTGTTTCAAGAGAAGCTTATGTGCCAAACTGTAGTCGTAGGTGACAGACTTGGACAACAGCCAAGTCGATCCGTCAACTTAGAGTCGATGAACAGACTTGGCAGACTTAGAGTCGGTAGGACTAAGTCGGAGTCGATAGCAAACATAGGTCTGCATACATGCTCACCTCTGCACTTGACGGAGCGTCGCCGCCGACACTGCCGAGTTGGTAGGGGAAGTTGAAGTCATGCTGCTGCGGTGGTGATCGGAAGACAGCGTGGCCGTTGCGGATCACCACAAAACCACTGTCACCCACGTTCGCTGCTGCCAGTCTCTGCACAGTTGCAGAGTGCAGGGAAGACCAATCACAGCGAAGGAGATGGGATGAGACGGGACGAAAAGAGACGAGACGAGCCAGGACGGAACAGGACTGGAAGGGACGGGACGATCGGGGACAATTGAAGAGAATGAGACGAGAGACGAGACGAGACAAGACGTGACCCTTCATTACAAGACAAGACAAGACAAGACGAGACGAGACGAGAAGGGATGGGACAAGACTGGACTGGACGGGACGAGACGGAATGGGATCGGACGGGATGAGATGAGACGAGACGAGACGAGACAAGACGTGACAGGACGAGAGGGACCGGATGGGACGGGCCGGGCGGGGAGGAGCAGGACGGGACAGGACGGAACTGGACAGGACGGGACAGGACGGGGCGGGGCGGGACGGGACGGGACGGGGTGGGACGGGGCGGGGCAGAACGGGACGGGACGGGGCGGGGCGGGGTGGG
>SZWC01014237.1:1741-15599 GCA_023375785.1 Penium margaritaceum | reverse complement strand
CCCCCCCCCCCCCCAAAAAAACACAACAGGGGGGGGGGGAAGGCCCCATGTGGAAGCAGGTAGACTGCTTCTAATCGTGAAGTGGTGCAGGACAGACACAGCGTCAGTTCCACACAACACAAGACGCCAACGTCCCACAGCTGTCAGGAATGAACAGGACAGGACTGGACTGCTGGCAAAACGGATGCTGCAAGCGGTCGGCATGCGCTGGGTGCCATTCGCCCACCCAGGCTCATTAGGTTGGGAATGCACGAATGAACTCGCGCAACGCAAGCCGACCGCCTCACCCGCCAAAGAGGCCGTACCCCCTGAGATCCTCCACACAGGTCACACCCACACCCATTCACCTGTGCATGTTTCCCAACACCCCAAGAAAACGGCATTCCTCAACGATGGCCGTCCTTGAAAAGGAACACCAGCCCATGTGCTGGATAACCCAGCAAGGCAGGCGCCTTACAGCAGACGCGTCAAGGCCAGCCTTCCACGCCTTGAACACCCTAAATACAACTCAGGCGCGCCCTGCGTCTTCAAGGCAGAAAACATGGTCGAAATAAAAGTAAGCGTTTCCAGGGTTTCATTTTTGGGGAAATGTTTTCTTTTCTGTGGTACCCATGCAGAAGGTACTGCTGTGAGGTGCACATACCGCTCATCCTCCGCATGTTGCGTCGAAGCAGCGTCGGTGTGTGCCTCCCGCAGAAGCCCACTGGGTTGCTGCGGCGATGGAAGCATGCTCTGCTGCGGCGGCTCCAGCGGAAAAGCAGACGACGAAGCAGACGATGACGTGGTCCAGGAGGAAGCTTCCCGGAGGTTTCGGAGAAAGGCTTCGGTGTCTGATGAGGTAATGCCGAGGGAACCGCCCGCCCCACCCGCATTGAAGAGGTGGAAGGACGCCGCACCTCTCATGAACGAACCACCATGCTGCTGATGGGTAGTGCCTCCATGAAAGGGGCTCCTTTTGTTGCTGCTGCTGCTGCTGCCGCTGCTGCCTCTGTTGGCGTCAGAGCATTGAGACGTTGTGCTGATGCAGCTCCTTTGACCAGGGACCGCAGCAGCAGAGCCTGTGCTGCTGCAAGCAAGCTTCATGTGGTCAAACCTGGTTCTGCTGACGGCTAGGGTGCCAGCGCCGGAAGCTGCAGCAGCGGACATGGCGCTCGCTTTGCGGCTTGGCTTGCAGCAAGGGACGTATGACTTCACGGACTGCGTCTTGACAGCACGCATGCTCGTGCCGGACCCTGTGCTTGTAACAGGGTTCACATCGGTCATGCAGCAACGAGCCATGACAGGAGGGTTCAGTGAAGCGTCTGCAGCAAAAGGAGTGACGAAGGAGAAAGAATGTGGTGCTGGTGGGATTCGATGGTGCAGCAGCAGCAATGCAGCAGCCCCTCTGCTGTATAGGGCTTGAGGGCAGTCCAGGGAGGATCGGTGGACAGCAGTGTGCGTGCCGGCGTGCGGGAGAGCAGGTGGGACGAAAGGGTGCGCAGCTGAGTGGACAGTGTGGCTTGCTGAGGCAGCCGCAGCAGCGCAGTAACCGACGCAAAGCGAAGTGAGAGACACCAGCTGGGTCTGGGACGAGCGATGTCTTGCGTTTCGACCTCCAACGTAGAGGCTTTCCTGGAATTCACGGGATCCCGAACCTCTGGAGGAGTCAGAAGCGGCAGATGACGTGGGTGCGAGGTCCGGTTGGCAATGCGGCGAGAAGCCAGCTAGAGCGACGGAAAAGAAAAGAGGGTTGGTGGTTTGGGGATGTGCGGAAGCTGAAGAAAATGAGAAAGTTGAGGCGGTCAAGCAGCGCTGCTGATGATGAGAGAGGAGGGGGCGGCAACAGGAGTTGGCCAACGGCTGGCCGACGCGTGTCAGTGTCAGGACGGCTGCTGCTGCGGCCTCCCGCGAGCGCATAATGATGCTGCTGCCACCACAGCACAGCACAGCACAGCACAGCACAGCACAGCACAGCACAGCACAGCACAGCACAGCACAGCACAGCACAGCACGGCACGGCACGGCACAGCACAGCACAGCACAACACTTCCTTGCGATCGCCTTCCAATGCCAAGTGTCACTGTTGCTGCGAGAACAGTCTGGTCCCTGTGGGTAAGCCGTGATCTCGCACGTGAGAGGGCGGGCGCTGGAAGCTGGAACAGGCTGCTGCAGCGGCAGGAAGATTCAGCTGCACGCTGCTGAGGCTGCTTCGGCGCCTGCTACCGCTGCCACGGGAGAGGTCCTGCGCGAGATCAACCCGGCATCAGTGGTCCAGCACCTAAGCCAGAGCAAGGAAAAGTAAGGGGACAGACGGCTGGCAGGCCTTCGGCAGCCGTGGCAGCATTGGCTGTGTGCACAAGAGAACCCCGTGACGACTTGATGTCGTTGAGCAGCAGCAGGAAGCGCAGCAGCAGGAAGAGCAGCAGTCAGTCGCGGCAGCAGCAGATGTCCTGAGCTCTGCACTGTTCCACAACTCAAATACATGGATTTTGTATTGGGTAACGAACATGTAACAGTACGGACATTTATCCAACCGATTTGAAATGTTGTCCCACACGACAACAGCGTCGTGCATGCATCGGGAAAATGGTATGCACGCGCATGACGGTTTCAGATCCGCACAGCCAATGAAGTTAATTGTGTCTTCCCCTTTGGACGGTCGGACGATTCTTTTCCAAACGATCGCGAATGCGATCGGTGTACGATGAGGCCGTTTTTGCATTACATTGTAAGACATTGCCCAAAGGCTTCACTTTTGAGTCGAACACCGGCAACGTTCTCGATGCCGTTTCGATGACAGATGACGCCAGCGACGATTTTTGTACAATGGAAGTACCTGGCCTCTGTCGAGTCGTCACGAAATAGCATGTGGAGAAGGGAAAAGCTAGAACAAGACAAGTCCAGATAAACCTGTTGTGGAACACGGCACGAACGGGAAAGCATCTTAGGCGTTGGTCGGGAGACGAGAAAAAACACTTCTTAAGAGAACCGAACCGAAAACACTGCCGGATTCGAGCCTTGCCTGCTGACTTATTTTTGGGCGAAATAGCTCGAATATCCATATTCCCGAAGGGCGCACCTTCCCATATCCAAGTGCGGAATTTTATGAAACCCATATCCAGCAGTTTAAAATATAAGAACGAAGTATCCGGCTCCCTCGCCATGCGCGATCAGCGACATGCGTCGCTGATTGAGCATGGCGAGGAGGGTCATGTGACCGTCGCTCGATCGCGACCCTCGATCCCTCGCGAGATCGCGATCGAGCGATGACCCGCGCAAAACAAAAAAAATGGGTCATCGCTCGAACGCGATTGAGCGAAAACGCCCATGTCAAATTTTTATATTTTTCCATGGCACACAAAACCCCTTAGGTTTGCGAGACAAACACCTTCAAACCCAACCCCGAATTACATTCGGGGTTGAAGGTTTTATTTTTTTGCGCGGGCATCTGCTGGGCCCCGCGGTAGCGGGGCCCAGCAGATACGTCGTCGTCTTTGGATACGTCGTTTTTCTGTGACCGGTGGATGTTTCAATGTTAAAGTTCAAATCAGTTGTGTGAGAGTGGGTGCTCTCTGGGGGTTTAGCCTTTGTGTGTGGAGAGCATAGTCGCAGCGGAAAGATAGACTTAGAGATGTCTGGAAGCCAGAGCTGGAAAATACAGGTTCCTTAAATTGAACTGGGTACAGAGTATTTATACTGTCCGGCTGGCTAGCCCAGGCCCCAGCCTACTGCTTTCCTAGCTTGCTACGACAAGCTACTTGCACCTAAACTCGGTACTCTGCTTGCACCTGAACCTGGTGCTCTACTTGCACTCAATGCCTGGTGCGAGAAGTCCCCGGCCGTCGATCGTCGAGATCGACGGTCGATCTTGTCTCTAGGCGAGCCGCCTCGTTGCTCCCATATGCCTCCCGACGGTGGGTGCGGTCGCCCTGTTGCGCACGCCACCGGAGAACCGCTGTCGCTGTTGACCGCGCACGTTGTCGGGGCTCCCGTCGGGGAGAACCCCTCGGCGGGTGGCGTCACCAATACGCCACTCGCCGAGGGCGCCAGCGCAACCCTTGGGTTGCGTGTTTGGAACGCCCGCTCGCAACTGCGAGCAAAACAGCCCCTTGCGCCGGCGTATTCCACACGCCGGCGCGAGTTGCTCGCTCCTCCTCCTCCCCCTCGCAGCGACGGTCGAGCGGAGGTGAGCGCGACTGCTTGCACGATTTCCGAAAATCGGAGAAAGGCCTGCATGCCCCCAATACTCGGACGAGGCCCCGAGTATGCCAGAAAAAGAGGGGCACTTTGTTACATTCACCCCCCCACCCCCCGTCGGAGGCGCGACGTCCCGGCGCGCCTGAGGTACTCCTGGAGAACAGTGTTGGTACCCCCAACGTGGAAGTTGGCCTCTGGCTCCCAAGAGTTGTGCTCCGCCGGGTACCCCTTCCACTACACCAGAAACTCACGCCGTCGTCCCCTCTGGTGGTCCGCCAGAATCTTCTCCACCTCAAACTCCTCACTTCCGTCGACCTGGACAGTAGGAGGTGGAGCTGTCCCGCGACCCTGGAAGTTGGTGTTGGGATCGCGATAGGCACGAAGCAGGGAGATGTGGAACACCGGATGGATGGTGTAGTGAGCTGGCAGCTCCAGCTTGTATGAAACGGCCGACCGCTTCTCCAGAATGCGGAACGGACCCACCCATCGCGGTTTCAGCTTGGGACTCCCAACTCCCATCAGCTGCAGGTTCGCAGAGTTTAGCATCACCTGATCTCCCACTTGGAACTCCTCCGCAAAGCGATGCTTATCAGCCTGCCGCTTCTGTTGCTTCTATGCCTTCAACAGCCGTTGCCGCACCACGTCCCAAGTGGTGGCAAACCCTTCAGCAATCTGCTACACAGCCGGAAGAGATGTTGCCGTAGCAAGGGCGGCTGGGCTCAATGGCTGATGGCCATAGACCACCTCAAACAGTGACTTCCCTGTGGATGCTGACACCGCTGAGTTGTAGGCGAACTCTGCCACTCCGAGCTTCTCCTCCCAACCCTCTCCATCCGGTGGGACCATGCTCCGCAGCAATTGCTCCAATGTGTGGTTCATGCGCTCCGTCTGCCCATCGCTTTGTGGGTGGTATGCCGTGGTCAGTTGCAACCGCGTGCCCAGCTTCTCCATGAGATCTCTCCATAATCGTGAACTGAAGCGTGGATCGCGATCTGAGACCACCGACTGCGGCACTCCATGCAGCTTGATGACATGACTGAGGAGGAGTTGAGCTGTCCCGGCAGCTGTGATGCTCTCAGGACATGCGATGAAGTGTGCCATCTTGGAGAACCGGTCCACCACCACCAACACCGTGTTGTTGCCTTGCTGCGTCACAGGCAACCCGCCGATGAAGTCAAGCGAGATGTCCGTCCATGGCCTCTCAGGTACAGCCAATGGTTGCAGCTCCCCTGGTGGCTTGGTCCTCCGTGCCTTGATGCGTTGGCACACATCGCAGCTGCTCACAAACCTCTTGCAATCAGTCGCCATTGACGACCACCAGTATTGGCGTGCCAAGGCTTTGAGCGTCTTGTCGAAGCCGAAGTGGCCCGAGTAGTGGGTGTCATGCGCCTCCTCCAGCAACAACTGCCTCAACGGCGCATAGTCCGGCACGACAATACTCTGCTCCTGCCCCCTTCGCCAATACACTCCATCCCACGTGGCGTCTTTTAGCGCACCAGCCGTGAACTCACTGTCCACGCCATAGCCGTGCTTGAACAGGCTATGCATGACTGGAGATCCCATCAGCACTGAGATGGCATTGAGGCTCATGTCCGGCCTCCGCGACAGAGGATCTGCCGGGTTCACCTTCCCAGGCTTGTAGTGGATCTCATAGTCAAAACTTCCTTCTAGGAACTCCATCCAGCGAGTTTGTCGGCGACTGAGGTTCGGCTGCGTCTTCAGGTACTTCAAGGCGTAATGGTCCGTGAAGACCACGCAGCGCCGCGACTCGAGGTAGCACCTCCAGTGCTTGAACGCATGGATCACCGCCAGCATCTCCTTTTCATGGATTGCATAGTTCAGCTCCGCACCTCGCAACTTGCGAGACGCGTACGCAATCGGCTGCAGCCCCTTTCNAACTCCATCCAGCGAGTTTGTCGGCGACTGAGGTTCGGCTGCGTCTTCAGGTACTTCAGGGCGTAATGGTCCGTGAAGACCACGCAGCGCCGCGACTCGAGGTAGCACCTCCAGTGCTTGAACGCATGGATCACCGCCAGCATCTCCTTTTCATGGATTGCATAGTTCAGCTCCGCACCTCGCAACTTGCGAGACGCGTACGCAATCGGCTGCAACCCCTTTCCGTGATCCTGCATCAGCATCGCCCCAATGGCATAGTCGCTTGCGTCCGTCACCATGACGTACTCCTTGGATGAATCCGGATGCACCAGGACCGGAGCGTCACACATTGCAGCCTTGAGCTCCTCGAAGCTCTTCTGCTCCTGATCGCCCCATTCCCACTGGTGATCCTTCTTCAGCAGCTGAGTCAGCGGCGCACCCTTTTCTGCGTACCCCCGGATGAATTTCCGGTAGTAGTTGACAAACCCCAGGAACACCTGGATGTCACGCACGCACTTTGGTGTCGGCCACTGCTTCACTGCTTCCACTTTTTTTGGGTCCATGCGGAGACCCTTGCCGCTGACGATGTGCTCAAGGAACTCCACCTCCCTTTTCTCGAACTCGCACTTGGAGAGCTTTGCAAACAACTTCTCTCTCCGTAGAATTTCCAACACCTGCCGAAGATGTTGCTGATGCTCTTCCAGAGTTCGGGAGTAGATGAGGATGTCGTCGAGGAACACCACCACGAACTGGTCCAAGTGAAGGTGGAAGATCCTGTTCACGAGGCTCATGAACGTTGCAGGAGCGTTGGTCAACCCAAACGGCATCACGAGGTACTCGAAATGGCCGTACCGCGTCCGAAATGCCGTCTTCTCCACATCCTGCTCCGCAATCCGGATCTGATGGTACCCCGAGCGCAAGTCAATCTTGCTGAAGAACTGCGCTCCCCTCAGCTGGTCAAACAGCTTCTCGACCCTTGGCAGCGGGTACCGGTTCTTGATTGTTGCGTTGTTCAGTGCGCGATAGTCCACGCACATCCGCACCTCCCCTGTCTTTTTCTTCACAAAGAGGACCGGTGCAGCGTAAGGTGACACCGATGGTCTGATGAACCCCTGCTCCGTCAGCTCCTCCAACTGCTTTTTCAGCTCACCCAGCTCATTATCGCTCATGCAATAAGCAGCCCGCACCGTTGGAGTTGCTCCAGGAACAAGCTCAATTTTGTGGTCGATGTCCCGCTTCGGTGGTAAACCCTTTGGCAGCTCAGCAGGAAACACGTCGTTGTAGCTGTCCAACACTCCCTTGATGCCTTCCGACAGCTCTGCAACTGGTGCTTTCTGCTGCTCTCCCTCTTGTTGCTTTGTCTCCGCTGCCAGCACTTCCACCTCTTCAGCTGCTGCCTTTTGTCGCACCCACACAAGGTACACTTGATCCCCCTTGTGCTGACAGCGCTTCAGCTGCACGTAACTCAACTGCGGCACCTTGCCCGCCTTGGAGTCCTTCTCCTCTGTCCACAACGGCAAAACGATATGCTCTCCGCATTTCTTCACTTTCACCTGGCTGCGCACCTAATCCATAGCAGGATTCCACCGGTGCAGCCAATCACGCCCCAAAATGGCGTCGTAGGTGTCCATCGGGCACGTGTGAAAGTTCACATCGCACGACAGCTTGCCCAGACGGATCCTCAGAGGCTTCAGAGGCAATCCGCACTCCAGCTCCCCTTGCACCAACTTGGCCGTAGTTGGCTTCCCAGGTAGCCGTGCAAGCCCCAACCTCTTTGCAAGCTCGTCGCTGAAGAATGAGTGCGACGCGCCGCAATCCAGTAACGTTTTAATCTGCCGGCGAGTCTGGCACCCCTCGCCGTCCGCAGAACCAACCGATGTGATTTCGGCTTTCAGGAGGATTCCTGGAACGCTCCCGCTTCCTTCGCTCCGCAGCAATACACTCGGCAGCTCCCTAGTTGTCGAAGGACTTTCGGGGCTGGTGTTTGCTGATGCGGACGAAGCTTTCTCAGCAGATGGCCGTCCGCCACTCACTGCTGGTTGCCGTTGCCCTGCTGCTTCTTCTTGCAGTCCTTCTTGTGGTGCCCAGGCTTCCCGCAGATCCAACAGTTCCCACCACGCGGCTTGCTCTGCTGCTGGCCTCCTTGCACTGCGTCGATCTCCATGGGGTCAGCTGGTTGGTGCGGTGCTCGACGCTGAAAATTTTCCTGCTTCTCACGGAAACCCCCTCGATGATAGCGTAGTGCGTCAACGCGCTCAGCAGTGGCCACCATCGCTTGGAACTCCGTAATTCCACTGAGTGCCAGCGTGCGCTGAGTCTCTGCCTTCAAGCCGTCATGGTACTTGTCTGCCATCTCCGGCTCGCTCATGTCGTCGATCTCCGAGCACAACACCAAGAAACGGCGCGTGTACTCCTGCACCGAGCCGATCTGCTTCAGCTGCTTAAGCTTGTTGCGTGCAACCATGGAGGCGTTCACGAGATCAAATCGATCTCTGATGGCTTGCTCGAACTGCTCCCATGTCGTCGGCACGCGCGCTTCAGCTTGCACCGCGCCTGGCTGCCACAACACGGCATGTTGCACAGCTGCGTTCCCACCTCCACCTCGAGTGGCCAGCAGATTCAGCTGCCTCCACCACTCCAATGCTGCTCCGCGTAGCAGTGTCACCGCGAATGACACACGCACAGCATCGTCCTCTGGAGGGTGACCCAGAGCCCCAAAGTAGCTGTTCATCACGAACAACCAGGTCCGAACGCTCGCTCCCTTGACAGAGGGATTGAACGGTTCCGGAGCCTTTGGCTTTGGTCTCGGCGGACTCCTTGACCGGGCCGCCCCAACCTGTCCAGCGCCAGTCCCGTCACGCAGGTCAGCTATCTGCCGATTGAGCCGCTCGTTCTCCAGCTTGAGGGCTCCCAGCTGCTCTACGATCTGCTGCAGGGCCTGCTCCATGGCTCTGGATGAATTTTAGCCACTGGAGATCCTTCGAAAAAAATTGGCAGCGTTTTGGCAGCAATCGAAAAACTTTCGGCGGAAATTCGGCAGTCCGGGATGGAAATCTGACGTCTTCGAAGTGCGTAGGAGTCACCCGTCGTCTCCCGCGTGCGCACGGTAGGCCGTGTGGACGCTCTAGAAATTTGGAAAAATTTTCTAGGGGTTGGCTCGTGCGTTGGCTTCGAAGTCTGGTCCAGCAATCTCCCTCTCGATCAGCCTCGACGTTGTCCGGCGTAGTCCGTGCCTTTGCTCCTTGAAGTCGGCTGAGCTCCGGCAGCGCTTCCGCCCAACGCGTGGCTCTTGCTCTGATACCAGATGTGAGAGTGGGTGCTCTCTGGGGGTTTAGCCTTTGTGTGTGGAGAGCATAGTCGCAGCGGAAAGATAGACTTGGAGATGTCTGGAAGCCAGAGCTGGAAAACACAGGTTCCTTAAATTGAACTGAGTACAGGGTATTTATACTGTCCGGCTGGCTAGCCCAGGCCCCAGCCTACTGCTTTCCTAGCTTGCTACGACAAGCTACTTGCACCTAAACTTGGTGCTCTGCTTGCACCTGAACCTGGTGCTCTACTTGCACCTAATGCCTAGTGCGAGAAGTCCCCGGCCGTCGATCGTCAAGATCGACGGTCGATCTTGTCTCTCGGCGAGCCGCCTCGTTGCTCCCATATGCCTCCCGACGGTGGGTGCGGTCGCCCTGTTGCGCACGCCACCGGAGAACCGCTGTCGCTGTTGACCGCGCACATTGTCGGGGCTCCCGTCGGGGAGAACCCCTCGGCGGGTGGCGTCACCAATACGCCACTCGCCGAGGGCGCCAGCGCAACCCTCGGGTTGCGTGTTTGGAACGCCCGCTCGCAGCTGCGAGCGAAACAGCCCCTTGTGCCGGCGTATTCCACATGCCAGCGCGAGTTGCTCGCTCCTCCTCCTCCCCCTTGCAGCGACGGTCGAGCGGAGGTGAGCGCGACCGCTCGCACGATTTCCGAAAATCGGAGAAAGGCCTGCATGCCCCCAATACTCGGACGAGGCCCCGAGTATGCCAGAGAAAGAGGGGCACTTTGTTACAAGTTGGGTATGGGGTTGTTGAAGAGCGAAACATGGATATGGGGGATCTATCGGGAAATCGATGGGTATATGGTCATACCCCCGCTTCTTTTTTCGCGCACCTTTTAGCAACCGACAAAGGTGGGGGGCTACCTCAGCAACATCATACACACGGTAGTTGAATCCGACCCCCAGGATAATTGTACGAGATGGACATAGTTGGGGAATTACACGACATTTTGAAGGATTTATCATTTTTATTTGTTTTTTCCCTTGTCTCTGTTGACTCGGGCTTGATACATGAACTACAAAAGGGCCTGGAGGTTCAACCCAATCAATGGGGAGGTTTTATAGGAAAATCTTTAGTTTCTCGTGTTCTGATTCGTTTGTGATTCCTTTTTAACTCCTTTTCGATTCATTATATTGCTATAGAGTAGCCTACTATGTTCCTTTGAATATGAAGGGGAACGGGTAAGTGTCTCGCCATCGCAACTTGAACGAATACGAAACTCGTACATAAAAACAAGGCTGTATTCCAACATATGTAATGGGTGAACTTTCTTCAATATTATCAGCAGATGATGATAGTGTAGGAACAAACAACTATGATGAAATCGCACCCAACCATCATGTACGATTGGAGTTCATGACATTGCCACGGTATTTGAATACCATACCGCCACATGAAAATAAACATATCACCTTCAGACGTCCTGTCTTATATTTGTTTTGTGTGCAAAATAACCGCAAGCGAGACAAGGACATTGTGCGATCATTGCGCAAAGTGGACATTGCAGAGCGTAGATTGCAAAGTAACCAACGCAGAGGCAATAAGATCTTTGATCATCTTTGTGGGCCAACAAGGATATGAAAAAAAAACCTCGTTGCCTCCATGATGTCCACTTTGTGGTCAATCCCTCTCACCGTCCATTCTGCAAAGTGCCCACACACGGTTAATGTCTTGCTAATGCACATTATGTCCGCAACGTGGATGGAAAGTCCAGCATGTCTACTAATGTCTTTTAGAATTTTAAAATGTAAGTCAAAATTTCCTTTTGACACGAAACCAAAGTAGGTCAGCCTAACTCTGCACAAATACAAAATGAGGGGGTTGCAGTAAGAAAAACTCTTTCGTGTGCAGGAGCGGCGCTGTTGCAATGCACAATCTGTTAAATTCAGACCACGTATGGTTAAATACCTACAAGAATAACTCAGGGAAAAGAGAAGTATGCTTTTCAAGTGAAGCCTACGTTGGTCATACATAAGAAGCGAGTTTTGTGTTTCTATCGTTGACTAAAGCCTCTTTGAAATTCCTGAACATTACTCTTTCACTAAGCTTCCATGGCTTGACGTAAACAAGAATTACCATTTGTTTCTAACACGGATGCACTTTTCAAAAACATAGTTCATTCAAGCGTTTGAGGCTCATGGGATCCTTCCAATGGATGTCAACCAATTCATGTGTGTGCATTTCTTGACTACTCAACCACAAATGTGCCATCCACAAAACTCTTATATCGTGTTCACGTAATATTAACGACACGCATGCATGTTATTTGTGAATTATAGTCGCTTTTTTACATGCATTGTTGATCACATGAAAGTCAAGACCATTGTACATTTACAAAAACATCAAAACCTCTTTAACAAGCCCTGTCATGTGTGTTTAATTGCATAATGGTTTCCATCACAGATGTACATTGTCAATGTTGTTTTGAATTTTCATCACTTCTTGTGTCTTACGCGTTCAAGTAATCATTGTGGCGGTGTTTCCTCCTCTTCTTGTAAGAAGTGTCCGTACGCCATGTATAACAAGAGTCCCTCTAAAAGTTATATACGATCACACAATATGTGTTTTTGTGTCTTTCCATGTGGTGTCTCTCTCTATGAGTTGTTGTATGAATGACACATCTGTATAGCATGTGAGTATGTGCAATGTAAAAGTGGACATCAATCCTCTTGAATTGGAATCACACTTTCATGACAATGCACATGTCACACAGGCCCTTTCAATACCAGTGGGTTGGTTGGCATACCTCAACTCAAGTTCTCGGAGTCCATACCAGTCCCATGCTCGCTATGTATTCGGTCTGGGAGGAGCGAACGACCAAGGACATTGTGGCATGGAAACAACTTGCTCTCGTCTACGCTCGTATTTTAAGGAGGTGACATTGGCCAGTCTTTGTTGCGGGTTTTTGTCAATTCAATCATGATGCGACCTAGATGATGTTTGTCGCAGCCATCATTCTATTGTTCTTATCCGGAACCGTTGACATGGACTGTCGCTCACATTCACATCAAACTCACATTGGATCTAAATAGGCAGGCCAAGATACGCAGGCCTTAGTCTTTGTGTATCTCGTCCACGTTCAAAGTGTTCACAATATCATACCCATCAAATTATTATACCAAGATCACAAACCATGCATCTAGTGATGTACCAACACCTTTTAAATGTCAATTCCATGGTGTCAACAATGAATACTTGTGAGTCACATGTTCTTATCCCACTACGGAAAAATTGGCCCTAAGACATCAATAATGGCATGAAATCATCATGACATGAAGGACAGATGCTCTATCCAAAAACAATGTTTATGGGACGTCCATCCACAGATGCAACCCACCAAAGTCATAACTCTCTTGAAATTTCGAGACACATGGAGGTACCTCAAAATGCTTTGACCCGGATCTCTATCAAAGTTTCTCCTGGTTGAATTTCACTTGTGGGATTGAAATTTTAAATACATTTCACACTTTGATATTATCCCATGCTTTAGCATAGCTGATTTCCACCCACCCGACATTGCAAGAGTGGAGGATACACCATAGATATAGTGTATCACTGTATTTTGGAATCGTGAGATTTCTCGAAGTCTCCATTTTGCAACGATTGATATTTTGTACTTCTGTTAAACATTGTAGACTTAAGATCAGCGAGACCCATCGTTTGGATGGGAGCTGTTAAAGGAAAAAAGAGCAGTCATGCTCAGGTCCGTCTGTGACAGGAATGAATGGCGGGTGAGGTGATCGTCCCTTTGCGTAAGTGGACTCCCCTGTGTAGGCTCTACCCCCCATCGTTGCTTCACTTCAGTTTCTAACCATTCAACAGTTGTTTCCATAGCTTTCTCCTTGCTCTTGCCTCCTCTCCTCGATCTCAGTCTTCTCAACATGGTATCAGAGCTAGGTTTCGTGACCTGGGTATTGACTCCGCTTCCGTCGCCTCCATCGCTCTCGCCCGTCCCACTAGGACGCGTTGTCAATCCCTCCTTCCCCCCGTCCCTCCCTCCCCCTGTCCCTCCCCCTCCCTTTCTCCCTCGCTCTCATTCCCCCCCCCTCCTTCCCCCCTTCCTCTCCCTTGCTCCGGCCTCTTGCTCTCCTCCTCTCCCTCACTCCTTTCCTCACCTCTCTCTCTCTCTCTCCCTCTCTCTCTCTCTCTCTCTCTCTCTCTCTCTCTTTCTCTCTCTCTCTCCCTCTCTCTCCCCCCCTCCAACCAACCCCCACATGGTGTCTCCTTTGTCTTTGCACCATGTCGTGGTGTAGCCAGTCCTCTCTCCCTTCTCTCCTCTCGCTTCCGAATGTGTCCCTCCCCACATTGTACCCCTCGGTGCTTCCCTTCTCTTCCTCTTCGTCTTGTGTCCTACTTCCTAGTGCCTTCTCCTTCCCACCGCCTCTCCCTCCCTGCGCTCGTGGCCCACGTCTGTCCACGTCCGCTCCTTCTCCTCTTCTCTGCTTCTACTGTGCAGCCCCAGGGCACGCTTGGCAGCATTGTTTGCATCACCC
>SZWC01014236.1:49027-68252 GCA_023375785.1 Penium margaritaceum | reverse complement strand
TTAGCATTACATCTCAAGAAGAGCTCAAGTCGTCAATACGCATGAGAGCATGAAGCAAGGGTTAATTGATCATCATGCAGGACAAGTTCTTTTATAGCTGTCTGTCCAGTCCTAGAACTCAAAAGCACATTCCTAAAAAGTGGCTTGACCCTGCCACATCACCAAGAGACTTGCGCTGTGGGCTTGACACATAAGCATCCTTGTGCCAAGGTGACTGATCAGCCGTGTTGCTTCCTAGAAGCAATGGACTTTCTTTCCTGGAAGCTTCTAAAACAACCAAGATGTGCATGGAGCCAGGATCGAGCTCATGACCTCTCACTTGGCCAAATCAACAAAATGGCCAAGTTAACCACTCACCTACATGGTGTACTCACAGGTCATATCTCAAATGAGACAGAGCATAGTTGAGTCACCCTACAACAAATCCAGGAGTCATACCTCCACAAGGGGTAGAGCATTCGTGATTCGTCATACAAGACTGAAAAAGGGGCAAACATATTCAACAGTTGCCAGGGGTTGTGACTGGTTGCGAGTGGTTTATGAGTGGTTGCGAGTGGTTGCAAGTGGTTGCAAGTTGTTGCGAGTGATTCTGAGTGGTTGCAAGTGGTTGCGAGTGGCTGCGAGTGGTTGCGAGTGTTTGCAATTGGTTGCAAGTGGTTGTGTGTGTTTGCGACTGGTTATGAGTGGTTCCGAGTGGTTGCGAGTGGTTGCGAGTTGTTGCAAGTGGTTGCGAGTCGCTGCGAGTGGTCACGAGTAGTTGCAAGTATTTGCGAGTGGCTGCAAGTGGCTGCGAGTGGTCGCGAGTGGTTGCGAGTGGTAGCGAGTGGTTGCGAATGGTTGCGAGTGGTTGTGAGTGGTTGCGAGTGATTATGAGTTGTTGCAAGTGGTTTTAAGTGGTTGCAAGTGGTTAACAATGGTTGCGACGGGTTGCAAGTGGTTGCGAGTGGTCGCGAGTGTTTGTGAGTGGTTTTGTGTGGTTGCAAGTGGTGCGAATGGTTGCAAGTGGTTGCGACTGGTTGCCAGTGGCTACGAGTGGTTGCAAGTGGTTGCAAGTGGTTTTTGAGTGGTTGCAAGTGGTTGCAAGTGGATGCGAGTGGTTGCGACTTGTTGCAAGTGGTTGCCAGTGGTTGCGATTGGTTGCAAGTGAATGCGAGTGGTTGTGAGCGGTTGTGAGTGGTTTCGCGTGGTTGCGAGTTGTTGCGAGTGGTTGCGAGAAGTTGCAAGTGGTTTCTGTGTGGTTGTGACTGGTTGCGAGTGGCTACGAGTGGTTGCAAGAAGTTGCGAGTGGTTGCGCATTAATGCGAGTTGTTGCTAGTGGTTGCAAGTGGTTGCGAGTGGTTCCGAGTGGTTGCGAGTTGTTGCGAGTGCTTGCGATTGGTTACGAGTGGTTGCGAGTGGTTGGAAGTGATTGCAAGTGGTTGTGAGTGGTTGCGAGTCGTTGAAAGTGGTTGTGAGTGGTTGCCATTTGTTTCGAGTGGTTGCGAGTGGTTGTAAGTGGTTGCGAGTGGTTCTAAGTGGTTGCGAGAAGTTGAGAGTGGTTGCGTATGGTTGCGAGTGGTTGTGTGTGGTTGTTAGAGGTTGCGAGTGGTTGCGATGGTTGCGAGTGGTTGCGAGTGGTTGGGAGTGGTTGCAAGTGATTGCGAGTAGTTGTGAGTGGTTACCAGTGGTTGCGAGTGGTTGTGAGTGGTTGCGAGTGGCTGCGAGTGGTTGCGAGTGGTTGCGAGTGGTTGCGAGTGGTTGCAAGTCGTTGCAAGTGGTTGCGAGTGGTTGCGAGTGGTTGCAAGTCGTTGCAAGTGGTTGCGAGTGGTTGCGAGTGGTTGCAAGTCGTTGCAAGTGGTTGCGAGTGGTTGCGAGTGGTTGCAAGTCGTTGCAAGTGGTTGCGAGTGGTTGCGAGTGGTTGCAAGTCGTTGCAAGTGGTTGCGAGTGGTTGCGAGTGGTTGCAAGTCGTTGCAAGTGGTTGCGAGTGGTTGCGAGTGGTTGCAAGTCGTTGCAAGTGGTTGCGAGTGGTTGCGAGTGGTTGCAAGTCGTTGCAAGTGGTTGCGAGTGGTTGCGAGTGGTTGCAAGTCGTTGCAAGTGGTTGCGAGTGGTTGCGAGTGGTTGCAAGTCGTTGCAAGTGGTTGCGAGTGGTTGCGAGTGGTTGCAAGTCGTTGCAAGTGGTTGCGAGTGGTTGCGAGTGGTTGCAAGTCGTTGCAAGTGGTTGCGAGTGGTTGCGAGTGGTTGCAAGTCGTTGCAAGTGGTTGCGAGTGGTTGCGAGTGGTTGCAAGTCGTTGCAAGTGGTTGCGAGTGGTTGCGAGTGGTTGCAAGTCGTTGCAAGTGGTTGCGAGTGGTTGCGAGTGGTTGCAAGTCGTTGCAAGTGGTTGCGAGTGGTTGCGAGTGGTTGCAAGTCGTTGCAAGTGGTTGCGAGTGGTTGCGAGTGGTTGCAAGTCGTTGCAAGTGGTTGCGAGTGGTTGCGAGTGGTTGCAAGTCGTTGCAAGTGGTTGCGAGTGGTTGCGAGTGGTTGCAAGTCGTTGCAAGTGGTTGCGAGTGGTTGCGAGTGGTTGCAAGTCGTTGCAAGTGGTTGCGAGTGGTTGCGAGTGGTTGCAAGTCGTTGCAAGTGGTTGCGAGTGGTTGCGAGTGGTTGCAAGTCGTTGCAAGTGGTTGCGAGTGGTTGCGAGTGGTTGCAAGTCGTTGCAAGTGGTTGCGAGTGGTTGCGAGTGGTTGCAAGTCGTTGCAAGTGGTTGCGAGTGGTTGCGAGTGGTTGCAAGTCGTTGCAAGTGGTTGCGAGTGGTTGCGAGTGGTTGCAAGTCGTTGCAAGTGGTTGCGAGTGGTTGCGAGTGGTTGCAAGTCGTTGCAAGTGGTTGCGAGTGGTTGCGAGTGGTTGCAAGTCGTTGCAAGTGGTTGCGAGTGGTTGCGAGTGGTTGCAAGTCGTTGCAAGTGGTTGCGAGTGGTTGCGAGTGGTTGCAAGTCGTTGCAAGTGGTTGCGAGTGGTTGCGAGTGGTTGCAAGTCGTTGCAAGTGGTTGCGAGTGGTTGCGAGTGGTTGCAAGTCGTTGCAAGTGGTTGCGAGTGGTTGCGAGTGGTTGCAAGTCGTTGCAAGTGGTTGCGAGTGGTTGCGAGTGGTTGCAAGTCGTTGCAAGTGGTTGCGAGTGGTTGCGAGTGGTTGCAAGTCGTTGCAAGTGGTTGCGAGTGGTTGCGAGTGGTTGCAAGTCGTTGCAAGTGGTTGCGAGTGGTTGCGAGTGGTTGCAAGTCGTTGCAAGTGGTTGCGAGTGGTTGCGAGTGGTTGCAAGTCGTTGCAAGTGGTTGCGAGTGGTTGCGAGTGGTTGCAAGTCGTTGCAAGTGGTTGCGAGTGGTTGCGAGTGGTTGCAAGTCGTTGCAAGTGGTTGCGAGTGGTTGCGAGTGGTTGCAAGTCGTTGCAAGTGGTTGCGAGTGGTTGCGAGTGGTTGCAAGTCGTTGCAAGTGGTTGCGAGTGGTTGCGAGTGGTTGCAAGTCGTTGCAAGTGGTTGCGAGTGGTTGCGAGTGGTTGCAAGTCGTTGCAAGTGGTTGCGAGTGGTTGCGAGTGGTTGCAAGTCGTTGCAAGTGGTTGCGAGTGGTTGCGAGTGGTTGCAAGTCGTTGCAAGTGGTTGCGAGTGGTTGCGAGTGGTTGCAAGTCGTTGCAAGTGGTTGCGAGTGGTTGCGAGTGGTTGCAAGTCGTTGCAAGTGGTTGCGAGTGGTTGCGAGTGGTTGCGAGTGGTTGCCAGTCGTTGCAAGTGGTTGTGAGTGGTTGCGAGTGGTTGTGAGTGGTTGCAAGTGGTTGCGAGTGGTTGCGAGTGGTTGCGAGTATTTGCAGGTGGTTGCGAGTGGTTGGAAGTTGTTGGGAGTGGTTAGGGGTGGTTGCGAGTTGTTGCCAGTGGTTGCGAGTCGTTGTGAGTGATTGCTAGTGGTTGCCACTGGTTGCAAGTGGTTGCCTGTGGTTGCAAGTGGTTGTAAGTGGTTGCAAGTTGTTGCAATTGGTTGCGAGTGGTTACCAGTGGTTGTGAGTGGTTGCAAGTGATTGTGAGTGGTTGCGAGTGGTTGAGAGTGGTTGCGAGTGGTTGCGAGTCGTTGCTAGTGGTTGCGAGTACTTGCAAGTGGTTACAAGTATTTGCAAGTGGTTGCAAATGGTTGCGAGTAGTTGCCGGTCGTTTCAGTGGTTGCAAGTGGTTGCGAGTGGTTGCAAGTGGTTGCGAGTGGTTGCAAGTGGTTGTGAGTGGTTGCGAGTGGTTGCGAGTGGTTGCGCATGGATGTGAGTGATTGCGAGTGGTTGCAAGTGTTTGCGAGTGGTTACGAGTGGTTGCAAGTCATTGCAAGTGCTTGCAAGTGGTTGCAAGTGGTTGCAAGTGGTGGCGAGTGGTTGCGAGTGGTTGCGAGTGGTTGCAAGTGGTTTTGCGTGGTTGGAAGTAGTTGTGAGTGGTTGAGAGTGGTTGTGAGTCGTTGCGAGTGATAACGAGTGGTTGCAAATTGTTGCGAGTAGTTGTAAGTGTTTGCGAGATGTTTCAAGTGGTTGCGAGTGGTTGCGAGTGGTTACGAGTGGTTACACATGGTTGGGAGAGGTTGCACGTGGTTGCGAGTGGTTGCGAGTGGTTGCAAGCGGTTGCGAGTGGTTGTGAGAGCTTGCAAGTGGTTGCAAGTGCATGTGAGGGGTTGCGAGTCGTTGCGAGTGGTTGCGAGTGGTTGCAAGTGGTTTTGCGTGGTTGGAAGTAGTTGTGAGTGGTTGAGAGTGGTTGTGAGTCGTTGCGAGTGATAACGAGTGGTTGCAAATTGTTGCGAGTAGTTGTAAGTGTTTGCGAGATGTTTCAAGTGGTTGCGAGTGGTTGCGAGTGGTTACGAGTGGTTACACATGGTTGGGAGAGGTTGCACGTGGTTGCGAGTGGTTGCGAGTGGTTGCAAGCGGTTGCGAGTGGTTGTGAGAGCTTGCAAGTGGTTGCAAGTGCATGTGAGGGGTTGCGAGTCGTTGCGAGTGGTTGCGAGTGGTTGCAAGTGGTTTTGCGTGGTTGGAAGTAGTTGTGAGTGGTTGAGAGTGGTTGTGAGTCGTTGCGAGTGATAACGAGTGGTTGCAAATTGTTGCGAGTAGTTGTAAGTGTTTGCGAGATGTTTCAAGTGGTTGCGAGTGGTTGCGAGTGGTTACGAGTGGTTACACATGGTTGGGAGAGGTTGCACGTGGTTGCGAGTGGTTGCGAGTGGTTGCAAGCGGTTGCGAGTGGTTGTGAGAGCTTGCAAGTGGTTGCAAGTGCATGTGAGGGGTTGCGAGTCGTTGCGAGTGGTTGCGAGTGGTTGCAAGTGGTTTTGCGTGGTTGGAAGTAGTTGTGAGTGGTTGAGAGTGGTTGTGAGTCGTTGCGAGTGATAACGAGTGGTTGCAAATTGTTGCGAGTAGTTGTAAGTGTTTGCGAGATGTTTCAAGTGGTTGCGAGTGGTTGCGAGTGGTTACGAGTGGTTACACATGGTTGGGAGAGGTTGCACGTGGTTGCGAGTGGTTGCGAGTGGTTGCAAGCGGTTGCGAGTGGTTGTGAGAGCTTGCAAGTGGTTGCAAGTGCATGTGAGGGGTTGCGAGTCGTTGCGAGTGGTTGCGAGTGGTTGCAAGTGGTTGCAAGTGGATGCGAGTGGTTGCGAATGGTTGCGAGAGGTTGCAAATAGTTGCAAGTGGTTGTGAGTGGTTGAGAGTGGTTGGGAGTCTTCGCGAGTGGGTGCGAGTGGTTGTGAGTGGTTGCGAGTGGTTGCGAGTGGTTGCAAGTGGTTGCAAGTGGATACGAGTGGTTGCGAATGGTTGCGAGAGGTTGCAAATAGTTGCAAGTGGTTGTGAGTGGTTGAGAGTGGTTGCGAGTGGTTGCGAGTGTTTGCAAGTGGTTATGAGTGCTTCCAAGTGGTTGCGAGTTGTTGCCAGTGGTTGCCGGTGGTTGCAAGTGGTTGCGAGTGCTTGCGAGTGGTTAAAAGTGGTTGCGAGTGGTTGCAAGTGGTTGCAAGTGGTTGTGAGTGGTTACAAGTGGGTGTGATTGGTTGGGAGTGGTTGCAAGAGGTTGCGATTAGTTTTGAGTGGTTCCAAGTGGTTGCGAATGGTTGCTAGTGGTTGCGAGTGGCTGCGAGTGGTTGTAAGTGGTTGCGAGTGGGTGCGAGTGGTTTGAGTGGTTGCTAGTGGTTGCGAGTGGTTGCAAGTGGTTGCAAGTGGTTTCGAGTGCTTGCACGTGGTTGTGAGTTGTTTCGAGTTGTTGAGTGGTTGCAAGTGGTTGCGAGTGGTTGTGAGTGGTTGCGAGAAGCTGCGAGTGGTTCCGAGTGGTTCCGAGTGGTTGCGAATGGTTCCCAGTCGTTACGAGTGGTTGCAAGTTATTGCGAGTGGTTCCAAGTGGTTGTGAGTGGTTGCGAGTGCTTGCAAGTGTTTCAGAGTGATTTCAAGTGGTTTCAAGTGGTTGCGAGTGGTTGCAAGTGGTTGCGAGTTTTTGCCAGTGGTAACGAGTGGTTGGGAGTGGTTGCGAGTGGTCGGGAGTGGTTGCGAGTGGTTCTGAGTGGGTGCTATGGTTGCGAGTGATTGCAAGTTGTTGCGAGTGGTCGCAAGTGGTTGCGAGTCATTGCAAGTGGTTGCGAGTGGGTACGAGTGGGTGCGAGTGATTGCGAGTCATTGTGAGTGCTTGTGAGTGGTTGCAAGTCCTTGCGAGTCGTTGTAAGTGGTTGCGAGTGGTTCCGAGTGGTTCCGAGTGGTTCCGAGTGGTTCCGAGTGGTTCCGAGTGGTTCCGAGTGGTTCCGAGTGGTTCCGAGTGGTTCCGAGTGGTTCCGAGTGGTTCCGAGTGGTTCCGAGTGGTTCCGAGTGGTTCCGAGTGGTTCCGAGTGGTTCCGAGTGGTTCCGAGTGGTTCCGAGTGGTTCCGAGTGGTTCCGAGTGGTTCCGAGTGGTTCCGAGTGGTTCCGAGTGGTTCCGAGTGGTTCCGAGTGGTTCCGAGTGGTTCCGAGTGGTTCCGAGTGGTTCCGAGTGGTTCCGAGTGGTTCCGAGTGGTTCCGAGTGGTTCCGAGTGGTTCCGAGTGGTTCCGAGTGGTTCCGAGTGGTTCCGAGTGGTTCCGAGTGGTTCCGAGTGGTTCCGAGTGGTTCCGAGTGGTTCCGAGTGGTTCCGAGTGGTTCCGAGTGGTTCCGAGTGGTTCCGAGTGGTTCCGAGTGGTTCCGAGTGGTTCCGAGTGGTTCCGAGTGGTTCCGAGTGGTTCCGAGTGGTTCCGAGTGGTTCCGAGTGGTTCCGAGTGGTTCCGAGTGGTTCCGAGTGGTTCCGAGTGGTTCCGAGTGGTTCCGAGTGGTTCCGAGTGGTTCCGAGTGGTTCCGAGTGGTTCCGAGTGGTTCCGAGTGGTTCCGAGTGGTTCCGAGTGGTTCCGAGTGGTTCCGAGTGGTTCCGAGTGGTTCCGAGTGGTTCCGAGTGGTTCCGAGTGGTTCCGAGTGGTTCCGAGTGGTTCCGAGTGGTTCCGAGTGGTTCCGAGTGGTTCCGAGTGGTTCCGAGTGGTTCCGAGTGGTTCCGAGTGGTTCCGAGTGGTTCCGAGTGGTTCCGAGTGGTTCCGAGTGGTTCCGAGTGGTTCCGAGTGGTTCCGAGTGGTTCCGAGTGGTTCCGAGTGGTTCCGAGTGGTTCCGAGTGGTTCCGAGTGGTTCCGAGTGGTTCCGAGTGGTTCCGAGTGGTTCCGAGTGGTTCCGAGTGGTTCCGAGTGGTTCCGAGTGGTTCCGAGTGGTTCCGAGTGGTTCCGAGTGGTTCCGAGTGGTTCCGAGTGGTTCCGAGTGGTTCCGAGTGGTTCCGAGTGGTTCCGAGTGGTTCCGAGTGGTTCCGAGTGGTTCCGAGTGGTTCCGAGTGGTTCCGAGTGGTTCCGAGTGGTTCCGAGTGGTTCCGAGTGGTTCCGAGTGGTTCCGAGTGGTTCCGAGTGGTTCCGAGTGGTTCCGAGTGGTTCCGAGTGGTTCCGAGTGGTTCCGAGTGGTTCCGAGTGGTTCCGAGTGGTTCCGAGTGGTTCCGAGTGGTTCCGAGTGGTTCCGAGTGGTTCCGAGTGGTTCCGAGTGGTTCCGAGTGGTTCCGAGTGGTTCCGAGTGGTTCCGAGTGGTTCCGAGTGGTTCCGAGTGGTTCCGAGTGGTTCCGAGTGGTTCCGAGTGGTTCCGAGTGGTTCCGAGTGGTTCCGAGTGGTTCCGAGTGGTTCCGAGTGGTTCCGAGTGGTTCCGAGTGGTTCCGAGTGGTTCCGAGTGGTTCCGAGTGGTTCCGAGTGGTTGCGAGTGGCTGCGAGTGGTTGTGAGTGATTGCGAGTGGTTGCGAGTGGTTGCGAGTGGTTGCAAGTGGTTGTGAGTGGTTTCGAGTGGTTGTAAGTGGTTGCTAGTGGTTGCAAATGGTTGCGAGTGGTTGCAAGCGTTTGCGATTTGTTGCGAGTGGTTGTGAGTCGTTGCGAGTGGTTGCGAGCGGTTACAAGTTGTTGCGAGTGGTTGTGAGTGGTTGCGAGTGGTTATGAGTGGTTGCCGGTAGTTGCGAGTGGTTGCTAGTGGTTGGGAGTGGTTGCGAGTGCTTGCGAGAGGTTGCAAGTAGTTGCAACTGGTTGTGAGTGGTTGCAAATGGTTATGAGTGGTTGCAAGTGGTTATGAGTGGCTGTGAGTGGTTGCGAGTGGTTGCGAGTGGAGGCGAGTGGTTACGAGTGGTTGCGAGTGGTTGCGCGTGGTTGCGAGTGGTTGCGAGTGGTTGCGAGTGGCTGCGAATGGTTGCGAGTGGTTGCGAGTGGTTGCGAGTGGCTGCGAATGGTTGCGAGTGGTTGCGAGTGGTTGCGAGTGGCTGCGAATGGTTGCGAGTGGTTGCGAGTGGTTGCGAGTGGCTGCGAATGGTTGCGAGTGGTTGCGAGTGGTTGCGAGTGGCTGCGAATGGTTGCGAGTGGTTGCGAGTGGTTGCGAGTGGCTGCGAATGGTTGCGAGTGGTTGCGAGTGGTTGCGAGTGGCTGCGAATGGTTGCGAGTGGTTGCGAGTGGTTGCGAGTGGCTGCGAATGGTTGCGAGTGGTTGCGAGTGGTTGCGAGTGGCTGCGAATGGTTGCGAGTGGTTGCGAGTGGTTGCGAGTGGCTGCGAATGGTTGCGAGTGGTTGCGAGTGGTTGCGAGTGGCTGCGAATGGTTGCGAGTGGTTGCGAGTGGTTGCGAGTGGCTGCGAATGGTTGCGAGTGGTTGCGAGTGGTTGCGAGTGGCTGCGAATGGTTGCGAGTGGTTGCGAGTGGTTGCGAGTGGCTGCGAATGGTTGCGAGTGGTTGCGAGTGGTTGCGAGTGGCTGCGAATGGTTGCGAGTGGTTGCGAGTGGTTGCGAGTGGCTGCGAATGGTTGCGAGTGGTTGCGAGTGGTTGCGAGTGGCTGCGAATGGTTGCGAGTGGTTGCGAGTGGTTGCGAGTGGCTGCGAATGGTTGCGAGTGGTTGCGAGTGGTTGCGAGTGGCTGCGAATGGTTGCGAGTGGTTGCGAGTGGTTGCGAGTGGCTGCGAATGGTTGCGAGTGGTTGCGAGTGGTTGCGAGTGGCTGCGAATGGTTGCGAGTGGTTGCGAGTGGTTGCGAGTGGCTGCGAATGGTTGCGAGTGGTTGCGAGTGGTTGCGAGTGGCTGCGAATGGTTGCGAGTGGTTGCGAGTGGTTGCGAGTGATTGCAAGTGGCTGCGAGTGGCTGCCAATGGTTGTGAGTGGTTGCGAGTGGTTACGAGTGGCTCCAAATGGTTGCAAGTAGTTGCGAGTGGTTGCGAGTCATTGCAAGTGGTTGTGAGTGGTTGCGAGTGGTTGCGAGTGGTTGCAAGTGGTTCCGAGTGGTTGCGAGTGGTTGCGAGTATTTGCAGGTGTTTGCGAGTGGTTGGAAGTTGTTGCCAGTGGTTACGAGTGGTTGCGAGTTTTTGCCAGTGGTTGCGAGTCGTTGTGAGTGGTTGCTAGTGGTTGCCAGTGGTTGCAAGTGGTTGCCATTGGTTGCCAGTGGTTGTGAGTGATTTCACGTTGTTGCAACTGGTTGTGAGTGGTTACGAGTGGTTGCGAGTCGATGCGAGTTGTTGCGAGTACTTGCAAGTGGTTACATGTATTTGCGAGTGGTTGCGAATGGTTGCGAGTAGTTGCCAGTCGTTTCAGTGGTTGCAAGTGGTTGCGAGTGGTTGTGAGTGGTTGCGAGTGGTTGCGAGTAGTTGCGAGTTGATGCGAGTGATTGCGAGTGGTTGCAAGTGTTTGGGAGTGGTTACAAGTGGTTGCAAGTGCTTGCAAGAGCTTGCAAGTGGTTGCAAGTGATTGCAAGTGGTTGCGAGTGGTTGCAAGTGGGTGCGAGTGGTTGTGAGTGGTTAAGAGTAGTTGCGAGTGGTTGCCAGTGGCTGCGAGTGGTTGTGAGTGGTTGCAAGTGGTTGCGAGTGGTTGCGAGTGGTTGCAAGTGGGTGCGAGTGGTTGTGAGTGGTTAAGAGTAGTTGCGAGTGGTTGCCAGTGGCTGCGAGTGGTTGTGAGTGGTTGCAAGTGGTTGCGAGTGGTTGTGGGTGCTTGCGGGTTGTTGCGACTGGTTGCGAGTGGTTGTGAGTGGTTGCAAGTGGTTACAAGTGGTTGCGATTGGTTGCAACTAGTTGCGAGTGGTTGCAAGTGGTTGCGAGTGGTTGCAAGTGGTTGGGAGTGGTTATGAGTGCTTGCAAGTGGTTGCGAGTGCATGTAAGTGGTTGAGAGTCGCTGTGAGTGGTTGCGAGTGGTTGCAAGTGGTTGTGAGTGGTTGAGACTGGTTGAAAGTGGTTGCGAGTGGGTGTGAGATGTTGTGAGTGGTTGGGAGTGGTTGCGAGTGGTTGCAAGTGGTTGCAAGTGGTTACGAGTGGCTGCGAATGGTTGCGAGAGGTTGCAAATAGTTGCAAGTGGTTGTGAGTGGTTGAGAGTGGTTGCGAGTGGTTGGGAGTGTTTGCAAGTGGTTTTGAGTGCTTGCAAGTGGTTGCGAGTGGTTGCTAGTGGTTGCCGGTGGTTGCAAGTGGTTGCGAGTGCTTGCGAGTGGTTGCAAGTGGTTGCAAGTGGTTGGAAGTGGTTGCAAGTGGGTGTGAGTGGTTACAAGTGGTTGTGAGTGGTTACAAGTGGTTGCAAGTGGTTGTGAGTGGTTACAAGTGGGTGTGAGTAGTTGGGAGTGGTTGCAAGTGGTTGGGAGTAGTTTTGAGTGGTTGCAAGTCGTTGCGAATGGTTGCTAGTGGTTGCGAGTGGCTGCGAGTGGTTGTAAGTGGTTGCGAGTGTTTGCGAGTGGTTTGAGTGGTTGCTAGTGGTTGCGAGTGGTTGCAAGTGGTTGCAAGTGGTTGCAAGTGGTTGCGAGTGTTTGCGAGTGGTTTGAGTGGTTGCTAGTGGTTGCGAGTGGTTGCAAGTGGTTGCAAGTGGTTGCAAGTGGTTGCGAGTTGCTTCGAGTTGTTGAGTGGTTGCAAGTGGTTGCGAGTGGTTGTGAGTTGTTGCGAGAAGTTGCGAGTGGTTGCGAGTGGTTCCGATTGGTTGCGAATGGTTCCTAGTCGTTACGAGTGGTTGCAAGTTATTGCGAGTGGTTCCAAGTGGTTGTGAGTGGTTGCGAGTGCTTGCAAGTGTTTCAGAGTGATTGCAAGTGGTTGCAAGTGGTTGCGAGTGGTTGCAAGTGGTTGAGAGTGGTTGCCAGTGGTTGCGAGTGGTTGCGAGTGGTTAGGAGTGGTCCGGAGTCGTTGCGCATGGTTCTGATTGGTTGCTATGGTTGCAAGTGATTGCAAGTTGTTGCGAGTGGTTGCAAGTGGTTGCGAGTCATTGCAAGTGGTTGCGAGTGGGTACGAGTGGCTGCGAGTGGTTGCGAGTCATTGTGAGTGCTTGTGAGTGGTTGCAAGTGCTTGCGAGTGGTTGTAAGTGGTTGCAAATGGTTGTAAGTGCTTGTAAGTGATTTCGAGTGGTTGCGAGTGGTTGCGAGTGGTTGCGAGTGGTTGCGAGTGGTTGCGAGTGGTTGCGAGTGGTTGCGAGTTGTTGCCAGTGGTTACCAGAGGTTTTGAATGCTTGCGAGTTGTTGCTAGTGGTTGTGAAAGGTTGTGAGTGGTTGCGAGTGGCTGCGAGTGCTTGCAAGTGGTTGTGAGTAGTTGTGACTGGTTGTGACTGGTTGCAAGTGGTTGCGAGTGGTTGTGAGTGGTTGCAAGTGGTTGCGGGTAGTTGCAAGTGGCTACGAGTGGTTGCGAGTGGTTTTGTGTGGTTGCGAGTGGTTGCGAGTGGTTTTGTGTGGTTGCGAGTGGTTGCCAGTGGTTGCGAGTGGTTGCCAGTTGTTGCCAGTTGTTGCGGGTGGTTGCGAGTGGTTGTGAGTAGTTGCAAGTGGTTGGGAGTGGTTGCGAGTGGTTGCGAGTAGTTGCAAGTGGTTGCAAGTAGTTGCGAGTTGTTGCGATTGGTTGTGAGTGGTTGCAAGTGGTTTAGAGTGGTTTGAAGTAGTTGTGAGTGGTTGAGAGTAGTTGCGAGTGGTTGCGAGTGGTTACGAGTGGTTGCGAGTGGTAACGAGTGGTTTCGAGTGGTTGCGAGTGGTTGCAAATGGTTGCGAGTGCTTGTAAGTGTTTGCGAGAGGTTTCAAGTAGTTGCGAGTGGTTACGAGTGGTTACACATGGTTGCAAGAGGTTGCACGTAGTTGCGAGTGGTTGCGAGTGGTTGCAAGTGGTTGCAAGTGGTTGCGAATGGTTGCGAGTGGTTGGGAGTGTTTATGAGTGGTTGCGAGTAGCTGCTAGTGGTTGCGAGTCGTTTCGAGTGGTTGCAAGTCTTTGCGAGTAGTTGCATGTTATTGCGAGTGGTTGCAAGTTATTGCAAGTGGTTGCGAGTAGTTGTGAGTGGTTTGGAGTGGTTGGGAGTATTTGCGAGTGATTGCGGGTGGTTGCAAGTGGTTGCGAGTGGTTGCGAGTGATTGCGAGTGGGAGCAAGTGGTTGTGAGTGGTTGTGAGTGGTTGTGGGTGGTTGCCAGTGGTTGCAAGTGATTGCGAGTGGTTGCGAGCGGTCACGAGTTGTTGCGAGTGGTTGTGAGTGGTTGCGAGTGCTTGCGAGTGGTTGCGGGAAGTTGAAAGTGGTTGCTAGTGGTTACGAGTGGTTGGGATTGGATTTGTGTGGTTGCGAGTGGTTGCGAGTGGTTGCAACTGGTTGCGAGTGGTTGCAAATTGTTGCGAGTGGTTGTCAGTGGTTGTGAGTGGATACGAGTGGTAGCGAGTGTATGCGAGTGGTTGGGAGTGGTTGCGAATGGGTGCGAGTAGTTACGAGTGGTTGCAAGTGGTTGCGAGTGGTTGTGAGTAGTTTTGAGCGGTTGCGAGTGGTTGCGAGTGATTGGGAGTGATTGCAAGTGGCTGCGAGTGGTTGCCAATGGTTATGAGTTCTTGCAAGTGGTAGCGAGTCGTTCCAAGTGGTTGTGAGTGGTTGCGAGTGGTTGCGAGTGGTTGCGAGTGGTTGCGAGTTGTTGCAAGTGGTTGCAAGTGGTTGAGAGTGGTTGCGAGTGGTTGCAAGTGGTTGCGAGTGGTTGCGAGTAGTTGCGAGTGGTTGCGAGTGGTTGCGAGTGGTTGCAAGTGGTTGCGAGTGGTTGCGAGTAGTTGCGAGTGGTTGCGAGTGGTTGCGAGTGGTTGCAAGTGGTTGCGAGTGGTTGCGAGTAGTTGCGAGTGGTTGCGAGTGGTTGCGAGTGGTTGCAAGTGGTTGCGAGTGGTTGCGAGTAGTTGCGAGTGGTTGCGAGTGGTTGCGAGTGGTTGCAAGTGGTTGCGAGTGGTTGCGAGTAGTTGCGAGTGGTTGCGAGTGGTTGCGAGTGGTTGCAAGTGGTTGCGAGTGGTTGCGAGTAGTTGCGAGTGGTTGCGAGTGGTTGCGAGTGGTTGCAAGTGGTTGCGAGTGGTTGCGAGTGGTTGCGAGTAGTTTTGAGCGGTTGCGAGTGGTTGCGAGTGATTGGGAGTGATTGCAAGTGGCTGCGAGTGGTTGCCAATGGTTATGAGTGCTTGCAAGTGGTAGCGAGTCGTTGCAAGTGGTTGTGAGTGGTTGCGAGTGGTTGCGAGTGGTTGTGAGTGGTTGCAAGTGGTTGCGAGTGGTTGCGAGTGGTTTCGAATGGTTGCAAGTGGAACCAAGTTTTTGCGACTGGTTGCAAGTGCTTGCGAGTGGTTGCAAGTGGTTTTGAGTGGTTGCAAATAGTTGTGATTGGTTGCGAGTGGTTACGAATGGTTACACATGGTTGCGAGAGGTTGCAAGTGGTTGCAAGTGGTTGCGAGTGGTTTCAAGTTGTTGCAAGTGGTTGCGAGTCGTTTTGAGATATTGCGAGAGGTTATGAGTGGTTGCGAGTGGCTGCGAGTGGTTGCAAGTAGTTGGGAGTGGATGCAAGTGGTTGCAAGTGGTTGCAAGTGCTTGGGAGTGGTTGCAAGAGATTGCGAGTGGTTGCGAGTGGTTGCGAGTAGTTGGGAGTGGATGCCAGTGGTTGCGAGTGGTTGTGAGTGGTTGCGACTGGTTGCGACTGGTTGCGAGTGGCTACAAGTGGTTGCGAGTTGTTTGCCAGTGGTTGTGGGTGGTTGTGAGTGGTTGCGAGTGGGAGCAAGTGGTTGTGAGTGGATGGGAGTGGTTGGGAGTGTTTGGGAGTGGTTGTGAGTGGTTGCGAGTGGTTGTGAGTGGTTGCGAGTGGTTGCGAGTGGTTGCGACTGGTTGCAAGTGGTTGCGAGTGGTTGTGAGTGGTTGCGAGTGGTTGTGAGTGGTTGCGAGTGGTTGCGAGTGGTTGCGACTGGTTGCAAGTGGTCGTGAGTGGTTGCGAGAGGTTGTGAGTGGTTGCAAGTTGTTGCAAATGGTTGTGAGTGATTGCGAGTGGTTGCGAGTGCTTACGAGTTGTTGTGAGTGGTTGTGAGTGGTTGCGAATGGTTGCGAGTGGTTGCGAGTGGTTGTGTGTGGTTGCTAGTGGTTGCGAGTCGTTGCGAGTGGTTGCAAGTGGTTGCAAGTGGTTGCGAGAGGTTGTGACTGGTTACGAGTGGTTGCGAGTGGCCGCGAGTTGTTGCGAGTGGTTGGGAGTGCTTGCAAGTGGTTGCAAGTGGTTGCAAGTGATTGCAAGTGGTTTTAAGTGATTGCGAGTGGTTGTGAGTGGTTGGGAGTGGTTGCTAGTGGTTGCGAGTAGTTGTGAGTGGTTGCTAGTGGTTGCGCGTGGTTGTAAGTGGTTGCGAGTGGTTGTGTGTGGTTGGGAGTGGTTGCGAGTGGTTGCTAGTGGTTGCTAGTGGTTGTGAGTGGTTACGAGTGGTTGTGAGCGATTGAAGGTAGTTGCAAGTGGTTGCGAGTGGTTGCGAGTGGTTGCTAGTGGTTGCAAGTGGTTGTGAGTGGTTGGGAGTGGTTGTGAGTGGTTGAAGGTGGTTGCAAGTGGTTGCGAGTTGTTGCGAGTAGGTGCGAGTGGTTACGAGTTGTTGCGAGTGGTTGTGAGTGGTTTCCAGTGTTTACGAGTGGTTGCAAGAAGTTGCGACTGGTTGCGACTGGTTGTGACTGGTTGTAACTGGTTGCAAGTGGCTGTGAGTGATTGCAAGTGGTTACGAGTGGTTGCAAGTGGTTACGAGTGGTTGCGAGTGGTTCCGAGTGGTTGCGAGTGGTCGCGAGTGGTTGCGAGTGGTTGCAAGTGGTTGTGCGTGGTTGCGAGTGGTTGCAAGTGGTTGCGAGTGGTTGCGAGTGGTTGTGCGCGGTTGCGAGTGGTTGCAAGTGGTTGCGAGTGGTTGCAAGTGATTGCGAGTGGTTGCAAGTGGTTGCGAGTGGTTGCAAGTGATTGCGAGTGGTTGCAAGTGGTTGCGAGTGGTTGCAAGTGATTGCGAGTGGTTGCAAGTGGTTGCGAGTGGTTGCAAGTGATTGCGAGTGGTTGCAAGTGGTTGCGAGTGGTTGCAAGTGATTGCGAGTGGTTGCAAGTGGTTGCGAGTGGTTGCAAGTGATTGCGAGTGGTTGCAAGTGGTTGCGAGTGGTTGCAAGTGATTGCGAGTGGTTGCAAGTGGTTGCGAGTGGTTGCAAGTGATTGCGAGTGGTTGCAAGTGGTTGCGAGTGGTTGCAAGTGATTGCGAGTGGTTGCAAGTGGTTGCGAGTGGTTGCAAGTGATTGCGAGTGGTTGCAAGTGGTTGCGAGTGGTTGCAAGTGATTGCGAGTGGTTGCAAGTGGTTGCGAGTGGTTGCAAGTGATTGCGAGTGGTTGCAAGTGGTTGCGAGTGGTTGCAAGTGATTGCGAGTGGTTGCAAGTGGTTGCGAGTGGTTGCAAGTGATTGCGAGTGGTTGCAAGTGGTTGCGAGTGGTTGCAAGTGATTGCGAGTGGTTGCAAGTGGTTGCGAGTGGTTGCAAGTGATTGCGAGTGGTTGCAAGTGGTTGCGAGTGGTTGCAAGTGATTGCGAGTGGTTGCAAGTGGTTGCGAGTGGTTGCAAGTGATTGCGAGTGGTTGCAAGTGGTTGCGAGTGGTTGCAAGTGATTGCGAGTGGTTGCAAGTGGTTGCGAGTGGTTGCAAGTGATTGCGAGTGGTTGCAAGTGGTTGCGAGTGGTTGCAAGTGATTGCGAGTGGTTGCAAGTGGTTGCGAGTGGTTGCAAGTGATTGCGAGTGGTTGCAAGTGGTTGCGAGTGGTTGCAAGTGATTGCGAGTGGTTGCAAGTGGTTGCGAGTGGTTGCAAGTGATTGCGAGTGGTTGCAAGTGGTTGCGAGTGGTTGCAAGTGATTGCGAGTGGTTGCAAGTGGTTGCGAGTGGTTGCAAGTGATTGCGAGTGGTTGCAAGTGGTTGCGAGTGGTTGCAAGTGATTGCGAGTGGTTGCAAGTGGTTGCGAGTGGTTGCAAGTGATTGCGAGTGGTTGCAAGTGGTTGCGAGTGGTTGCAAGTGATTGCGAGTGGTTGCAAGTGGTTGCGAGTGGTTGCAAGTGATTGCGAGTGGTTGCAAGTGGTTGCGAGTGGTTGCAAGTGATTGCGAGTGGTTGCAAGTGGTTGCGAGTGGTTGCAAGTGATTGCGAGTGGTTGCAAGTGGTTGCGAGTGGTTGCAAGTGATTGCGAGTGGTTGCAAGTGGTTGCGAGTGGTTGCAAGTGATTGCGAGTGGTTGCAAGTGGTTGCGAGTGGTTGCAAGTGATTGCGAGTGGTTGCAAGTGGTTGCGAGTGGTTGCAAGTGATTGCGAGTGGTTGCAAGTGGTTGCGAGTGGTTGCGAGTAGGTGCGAGTGGTTACGAGTTGTTGCGAGTGGTTGTGAGTGGTTTCCAGTGTTTGCGAGTGGTTGCAAGAAGTTGCGACTGGTTGCGACTGGTTGTGACTGGTTGTAACTGGTTGCAAGTGGCTGTGAGTGATTGCAAGTGGTTACGAGTGGTTGCAAGTGGTTACGAGTGGTTGCGAGTGGTTCCGAGTGGTTGCGAGTGGTTGCGAGTGGTTGCGAGTGGTTGCGAGTGGTTGCGAGTGGTTGCGAGTGGTTGCGAGTGGTTGCGAGTGGTTGCGAGTGGTTGCAAGTGGTTGCAAGTGGTTGCGAGCGGTTTTGTGTGGTTGCGAGTGCTTGCGAGTGATTGGGAGTGGGTCCAACTGGTTGCGAGTGGTTGCGAATGGTTGGGAGTGGTTGCGAGTGTCAGGATGAGATCCGCGTGATGCGGTCCTGGCGTTTGTCTGATCGTTTCTAGTGGTTCACGTCTACTGTTTTTGGGCGAATCTGAGACTGAGCGTGAGCTTTCTGGTCGCCTCACGCTATGTGAGCTGGAATCTAGAGACAGTCAGTTTGCGAAGGGAATAACATCATTTTGAGTTAGTTTTTTGACATGGGCATCATAACAACATTTATAGGGCTAGTCACGAGCTTTCCAGCGCACCAAACTGCGTGCAATTCGGTCAAGCGTAGCTCAAGTTATGCTTGCCGAAGCGCAGGTCTCACCCACCACAGAAGCCTGATGCCGCCACTCGCCGTGGCGCCTTCATTCACGTGCGAAGCGCCTTTCCCAAGGCGCATGTCCCATTGCACATGGTGTGGGGAGCCCCTGCACTGTTTCCACGCACCCTACCCACTTTTGGGTCGTGTTTGGNGAGTGGTTGCGAGTGGTTGCGAGTGGTTGCGAGTGGTTGTGAGTGGTTGCGAGTGGTTGCGAGTGGTTGCGAGTGGTTGCAAGTGGTTGCGAGTGGTTGCGAGTAGTTTTGTGTGGTTGCGAGTGATTGGGAGTTGTTGCAACTGGTTGCGAGTGGTTGCGAGTGGTTGCGAATGGTTGCGAGTGGTTGCGAGTGGTTGTGAGTGGTTACGAGTGGCTGCAAGTGTTTGCGAGTAGTTTTGAGTTGTTGCGAATGGCTGCGAGTGGTTATGAGTGGTTGCAAGTGGTTGCGAGTGTTTGTGAGTTGTTTTGAGAGGATGCGAGTGCTTGCGAGTGATTGCGAGTGGTTGCGAGTCATTGCGAGTGATTGCAAGTGGCTGCAAGTGGTTGCCAATGGTTGTGAGTTTTTGCAAGTGGTTGCGAGTCATTGCAAGTTTTGTGAGTGGTTGCGAGTGGTTGCGAATGGTTGGGAATGGTTGGGAGTTGTTGCAAGTGGTTGCAAGTGGTTGTGACTGGTTGTGAGTGGTTGCGAGTGGTTACGAGTGGTTGGGAGTAGTTGCGAGTGGTTGGGAGTGTTTACAAGTGGTTGCGATTGGTTACCAGTGGTTGCAAGTGCTTGCGAGTTGTTGCAAGTGGTTGTGAGTGATTGTGGGTGGTTGCGAGTGGCTGCGAGTGTTTGCAAGTGGTTGTGAGTGGTTGTGAGTAGTTGCGTGTGGTTGTGAGTGGTAGTGAGTGGCTGCAAGTTGTTGCGAGTGGTTGGAAGTGGTTGAGAGTAGTTGCGAGTTGTTGCGAGTGGTTGCGAGTAGTTGCGAGTGTTTGCGAGTGGTTGCAAGTGGTTGCAAGTGGTTGCAAGTGGTTGTGAGTGGTTGCAAGTAGTTGCGAGTGGTTTCGAGTGGTCACGATTGGTTGCGAGTGGTTGTGAGTGGTTGCAAGTGGTTGCGAGTGGTTGCGGCTGGTTGCGAGTGGTTGCGAGTGGTTGCAAGTGGAACCGAGTTGTTTTGAGTGGTTGCAAGTGCTTGAGATTGGTTTCAAGTGGTTTCGAGTGGTTGCAAATAGTTGTGAGTGGTTGCAAATGGTTACGAGTGGTTACACATGGTTGCGAGAGGTTGCAAGTGGTTGCGTGTGGTTGCGATTGGTTGCAAGTGGTTGCAAGTGGTTGCGAGTGGTTTCGAGTTGTTGCGAGAGGTTACGAGTGATAAGTGGCTGCGA
This sequence comes from Penium margaritaceum, assembly GCA_023375785.1. Taxonomy (NCBI): domain Eukaryota; kingdom Viridiplantae; phylum Streptophyta; class Zygnematophyceae; order Desmidiales; family Peniaceae; genus Penium; species Penium margaritaceum. The sequence goes on along the minus strand of SZWC01014236.1, from coordinate 49,139 downwards.
TTGGTTGGGAGTGGTTGGGAGTGGTTGCAAGTGGTCGCGAGTGGTTGCAAGTGATTGCGAGTGATTGCAAGTGATTGCGAGTGGCTGCGAGTGGTTGCGAGTGGTTGCGAGT
>SZWC01014236.1:31275-45238 GCA_023375785.1 Penium margaritaceum | reverse complement strand
AGTGGTTGCGAGTGGTTGTGAGTGGTTGTGAGTGGTTGCGAGTGGTTGCGAGTGGTTGCGAGTGGTTGCAAGTGGTTGCGAGTGGTTGCGAGTGGTTTTGTGTGGTTGCGAGTGGTTGCAACTGGTTGCAACTGGTTGCGAGTGAAGGCGTATGGTTGCGAGTGGTTGCGAGTGGCTGTGAGTGGTTGCAAGGGGCTGCAAGTGTTTGCGAGTGGTTGCAAGTGGTTGCAAGTGGTTATGAATGGCTGCCAGTAAGGACCAGTGGTTGCAAGTGGTTGCGAGTGGTTGTGAGTGGTTTTGAGTGGTTGCGAGTGGTTGCGAGTGGTTGCGAGGGATTGCAAGTGGCTGCGAGTGGTTGCCAATGGTTGTGAGCAGTTGCGAGTGGTTGCGAGTTGCTGCGAGTGGTTACAAGTGGTTGCGAGTGGTTGTCAGTGGTTGCGAGTCGTTGCGAGTGGTTGCGAGGGGTTGCGAGTGGTTGTGAGTGGTTGCGAGTGGTTGTAAGTGCTTGCAAGTGGTTGCGAGTGCTTGGGTGTGGCTGCGAGTGATTGCGAGTGGTTGCGAGTGATTGCGCGTGGTTGTGAGTGGTTGCGAGAGGTTGTGAGTGGTTGCGAGTGGTTGTAAGTGCTTGCAAGTGGTTGCGAGTGCTTGGGTGTGGCTGCGAGTGATTGCGAGTGGTTGCGAGTGATTGCGCGTGGTTGTGAGTGGTTGCGAGAGGTTGTGAGTGGTTGCGAGTGGTTGTAAGTGCTTGCAAGTGGTTGCGAGTGCTTGGGTGTGGCTGCGAGTGATTGCGAGTGGTTGCGAGTGATTGCGCGTGGTTGTGAGTGGTTGCGAGAGGTTGTGAGTGGTTGCGAGTGGTTGTAAGTGCTTGCAAGTGGTTGCGAGTGCTTGGGTGTGGCTGCGAGTGATTGCGAGTGGTTGCGAGTGATTGCGCGTGGTTGTGAGTGGTTGCGAGAGGTTGTGAGTGGTTGCGAGTGGTTGTAAGTGCTTGCAAGTGGTTGCGAGTGCTTGGGTGTGGCTGCGAGTGATTGCGAGTGGTTGCGAGTGATTGCGCGTGGTTGTGAGTGGTTGCGAGAGGTTGTGAGTGGTTGCGAGTGGTTGTAAGTGCTTGCAAGTGGTTGCGAGTGCTTGGGTGTGGCTGCGAGTGATTGCGAGTGGTTGCGAGTGATTGCGCGTGGTTGTGAGTGGTTGCGAGAGGTTGTGAGTGGTTGCGAGTGGTTGTAAGTGCTTGCAAGTGGTTGCGAGTGCTTGGGTGTGGCTGCGAGTGATTGCGAGTGGTTGCGAGTGATTGCGCGTGGTTGTGAGTGGTTGCGAGAGGTTGTGAGTGGTTGCGAGTGGTTGTAAGTGCTTGCAAGTGGTTGCGAGTGCTTGGGTGTGGCTGCGAGTGATTGCGAGTGGTTGCGAGTGATTGCGCGTGGTTGTGAGTGGTTGCGAGAGGTTGTGAGTGGTTGCGAGTGGTTGTAAGTGCTTGCAAGTGGTTGCGAGTGCTTGGGTGTGGCTGCGAGTGATTGCGAGTGGTTGCGAGTGATTGCGCGTGGTTGTGAGTGGTTGCGAGAGGTTGTGAGTGGTTGCGAGTGGTTGTAAGTGCTTGCAAGTGGTTGCGAGTGCTTGGGTGTGGCTGCGAGTGATTGCGAGTGGTTGCGAGTGATTGCGCGTGGTTGTGAGTGGTTGCGAGAGGTTGTGAGTGGTTGCGAGTGGTTGTAAGTGCTTGCAAGTGGTTGCGAGTGCTTGGGTGTGGCTGCGAGTGATTGCGAGTGGTTGCGAGTGATTGCGCGTGGTTGTGAGTGGTTGCGAGAGGTTGTGAGTGGTTGCGAGTGGTTGTAAGTGCTTGCAAGTGGTTGCGAGTGCTTGGGTGTGGCTGCGAGTGATTGCGAGTGGTTGCGAGTGATTGCGCGTGGTTGTGAGTGGTTGCGAGAGGTTGTGAGTGGTTGCGAGTGGTTGTAAGTGCTTGCAAGTGGTTGCGAGTGCTTGGGTGTGGCTGCGAGTGATTGCGAGTGGTTGCGAGTGATTGCGCGTGGTTGTGAGTGGTTGCGAGAGGTTGTGAGTGGTTGCGAGTGGTTGTGAGTGGTTGCAAGTGGTTGCAAGTGGTTGCCAGTGGTTGCGAGTGGTTGCAAGTGGTTGCGAGTGGTTACGAGATTTTGCGAGTCGTTGTGAGTGGTTGCGAGTAGTTGCGAGTGGTGACGAGTGGTTCGGAGTGGTTGCAAGTTGTTGCGAGTGGTTGCAAGTGATTGCGAGCGGTGGAAAGTGATTGCGAGTAGTTGCGAGTGGTAGGGAGTGGTTGCGAGTTGTTGCAAGTAGTTGCGAGTGGTTGCGAGTATATGCTAGTGGTTGCGAGTGGTTACGAGTGGTTGCGTGTGGTTGCAAGTGGTTGCAAGTGGTTGCGAGAGGTTGCGAGTCGTTATAAGTGGTTGTTAGTGGCTGCGAGTGGTTGCGAGTGGTTGGGAGTGGTTGCAAGTGGTTGCGAGTGGTTGCAAGTGATTGCGAGGGGTTGCAAGTGATTGCGAGTGGTTGCGAGTGGTTGGGAGTGGTTGCGAGTGGTTGCGAGTGGTTGCAAGTGGTTGCAAGTGGTTGCGAGTGGTTGCAAGTGATTGCGAGTGGTTGCAAGTGATTGCGAGTGGTTGCAAGTGATTGCGAGTGGTTGCAAGTGATTGCGAGTGGTTGCAAGTGATTGCGAGTGGTTGCAAGTGATTGCGAGTGGTTGCAAGTGATTGCGAGTGGTTGCAAGTGATTGCGAGTGGTTGCAAGTGATTGCGAGTGGTTGCAAGTGATTGCGAGTGGTTGCAAGTGATTGCGAGTGGTTGCAAGTGATTGCGAGTGGTTGCAAGTGATTGCGAGTGGTTGCAAGTGATTGCGAGTGGTTGCAAGTGATTGCGAGTGGTTGCAAGTGATTGCGAGTGGTTGCAAGTGATTGCGAGTGGTTGCAAGTGATTGCGAGTGGTTGCAAGTGATTGCGAGTGGTTGCAAGTGATTGCGAGTGGTTGCAAGTGATTGCGAGTGGTTGCAAGTGATTGCGAGTGGTTGCAAGTGATTGCGAGTGGTTGCAAGTGATTGCGAGTGGTTGCAAGTGATTGCGAGTGGTTGCAAGTGATTGCGAGTGGTTGCAAGTGATTGCGAGTGGTTGCAAGTGATTGCGAGTGGTTGCAAGTGATTGCGAGTGGTTGCAAGTGATTGCGAGTGGTTGCAAGTGATTGCGAGGGGTTGCAAGTGGTTGCGAGTGGTTGCAAGTGGTTGCAAGTGGTTGCGAGTAGTTGCGAGTGGTTGCCAGTGGTTGCGAGTGGTTGCGAGTGGTTGCAAGTGGTTGCAAGTTTTTGCGAGTGGTTTTGTGTGGTTGCGAGTGGATGCGAGTGGTTGCGAGTGGTTGCAACTGGTTGCGAGTGGTAGCTAATGGTTGCGAGTGGTTGCGAGTGGTTGTGAGTGGTTACAAGTGGCTGCGAGTGTATGCGAGTGGTTGCGAGTGGTTGCGAATAGTTGCGAGTGGTTATGAGTGGTTGCAAGTGGTTGCGAGTGGTTTTGTGTAGTTTTGAGCGCTTGCGAGTGGTTGCGAGTGATTGCGAGTGATTTCACGTGGCTGCGAGTGGTTGTCAATGGTTGTGTGTGGTTGCAAGTGGTTGTCAGCTGTTGCAAGTGGTTGTGAGTGGTTGAGAGTGGTTGTGAGTGGTTGCGAGTCATTGCCAGTGGTTGGGAGTGGTTGCGAGTGGTTGCAAGTGGTTGCGAGTGGTTGTGAGTGGTTGAGAGTGGTTGTGAGTGGTTGCGAGTCATTGCCAGTGGTTGGGAGTGGTTGCGAGTGGTTGCAAGTGGTTGCGAGTGGTTGTGAGTTTTTGTGAGTCATTGCGAGTGGTTGCAAGAGGTTGCGATTAACAATGAGTGGTTGCGAGTGCTTGCGTATGGTTGCGAGTGGTTGCGAGTTGTTGAAAGTGGTTGTGAGTGGTTGTGGATGGTTGCGTGTGGCTACGAGTGCTTGCAAGTGGTTGTGAGTGGTTGTGAGTGGTTGTGAGTGGTTACAAGTGGTTGCGAGTGGTAGTGAGTGGTTGCAAGTGGTTGCGATTGGTTGGAAGTGGTTGCAGTAGTTGCGAGTCGTTTTGTGTGGTTGCGAGTCGTTGCGAGTGGTTGCCAGTGGTTGCGAGCGGTTGCGAGTGTTTGCAAGTGGTTGCATGTGATGCGTGTGGTTGCAAGTGGTTGCGAGTGGTTGCGCGTGGTTGCGATTGGTGCCGATTAGTTGTGAGTGGTTGCAAGTAGTTGCGAGTGGTTCCGAGTGGTTCCGATTGGTTGCGAATGGTTGCAAGTGGAACCCATTTGTTGCGAGTGGTTGCTAGTGCTTGTGAGTGGTTGCAAATGGTTTTGATTGGTTGCAATTAGTTGTGAGTGGTTGCGAGTGGTTGCGACTGGTTGCAAGTCGTTGCAAGTGGTTGCGAGTGGTTTCGAGTTGTTGTGAGTGGTTACGAGTGGTTGCGAGTGGCTGCGAGTGGTTGCGAATGGTTGGGAGTGGTTACAAGTGGTTGCGAGTGGTTGCAAGTGATTGCGAGAGGTTGCAAGTGATTGCGAGTGGTTGCGAGTGGTTGCGAGTGGTTGTGTGTGGTTGCGAGTGGTTACAAGTGGTTGCGAGTGGTTGGGAGTGGTTGCAAGTGGTTGCGAGTGGTTGCGCGTGGTTGCGAGTGGTTGCAAGTGGTTGCGAGTGGTTGTGAGTGGTTTTGTGTGGTTGCGAGTGCTTGCGAGTGGTTGCGAGTGGTTGCTAGTGGTTGTGACTGGTTGCGAGTGGTTGGGAGTGGTTGCAAGTGGTTGCGAGTGGTTGCGCGTGGTTGCGAGTGGTTGCAAGTGGTTGCGAGTGGTTGTGAGTGGTTTTGTGTGGTTGCGAGTGCTTGCGAGTGGTTGCGAGTGGTTGCTAGTGGTTGTGACTGGTTGCGAGTGGTTGGGAGTGGTTGCAAGTGGTTGCGAGTGGTTGCGCGTGGTTGCGAGTGGTTGCAAGTGGTTGCGAGTGGTTGTGAGTGGTTTTGTGTGGTTGCGAGTGCTTGCGAGTGGTTGCGAGTGGTTGCTAGTGGTTGTGACTGGTTGCGAGTGGTTGGGAGTGGTTGCAAGTGGTTGCAAGTGGTTGCGAGAGGTTGCGAGTGGTTACGAGTGGTTGTGAGTTGTTAGGAGTGGTTACGAGTGGTTGCGATTGGTCGGGAGTGGTTGCAAGTGGTTGTGAGTGGTTGCGAGTGGTTGCGAGTGGTTGCTAGTGGTTGTGACTGGTTGCGAGTGGTTGGGAGTTGTTGCAATTGGTTGCAAGTGGTTGCGAGAGGTTGCGAGTGGTTACGAGTGGTTGTGAGTTGTTAGGAGTGGTTACGAGTGGTTGCGATTGGTCGGGAGTGGTTGCAAGTGGTTGTGAGTGGTTGCGCGTGCTTGCGAGAGGTTGCAAGTGGTTGCGAGTGGTTGTGAGTGGTTTTGTGTGGTTGCGAGTGCTTGCGAGTGGTTGCAACTGGTTGCTAGTGGTTGCGAATGGTTGCGAGTGGTTGCGAGTGGTTGTGTGTGGTTACAAGTGGCTGCGAGTGTATGCGAGTGGTTGCAAGTGGTTGCGAGTGGTTGCGACTGGTTGGGAGTTGTTGGGAGTGGTTGTAAGTGGTTGCGAGTGGTTGCAAGTGGTTGCGAGTGGTTGTCAGTGGTTGCGAGTTGTTCCGAGTGGTTGCGAGGGGTTACGAGTGGTTGCGAGTGGTTGCGAGGGGTTACGAGTAGTTGTGAGTGGTTACAAGTGGTTGCGAGTGGTTGCAAGTGGTTGCCCGTCCTTGTAAGTGGTTGCAAGTGGTTGCCAGTGGTTGGGAGTGATTGTAAGTGGTTGCGAGTGGTTGGAAGTAGTTGCGAGTGGTTGTGAGTGGTAGCGAGTGATTGTGAGTGGTTGCGAGTTGTTATGATTGGTTGCAAGTGATTGCGAGTGGTTTCAAGTAGTTGTGAGTGGTTGTGAGTGGTTGCGAGTGGCTGCGAGTGCTTGGAAGTGGTTGTGAGTGGTTGTGAGTGGTTGCGAGTGGTGACGAGTGGTCACACATGGTTCCGAGAGGTTGCAAGTGGTTGCGAGTGGTTGCGAGTGGTTGCAAGTGGTTGCAAGTGGTTGCAAGTGGTTTCCAGTTGTTGCGAGTGGTTACAAGTGGTTTTGAGTGGCTGCAAGTGGTTGCGAGTGGTTGAGAGTGGTTGCAAGTGGTTGCGAGTAGTTACAAGTGATTGCGAGTGGTTGCAAGTGATTGCGAGTGGTTGGGAGTGGTTGCTAGTGGTTTCGAGCGATTGCAAGTGATTGCAAGTGGTTGCGAGTGGTTGGGAGTGCTTGCGAGTTGTTGCGAGTAGTTGCGAGTGGTTGCCAGTGGTTGCGAGTGGTTGTAAGTGGTTGCGAGTGGTTGCGAGTGGTTGCGAGAGGTTGCGAGTGGTTGTGAGTGGTTGCAAGTGGTTGTGAGTGGTTGCGAGTGGTTGTGAGTGGTTGCAAGTGGTTGCGAGTGGTTGGGAGTGCTTGCGAGTTGTTGCGAGTAGTTGCGAGTGGTTGCCAGTGGTTGCGAGTGGTTGTAAGTGGTTGCGAGTGGTTGCGAGTGGTTCCGAGAGGTTGCGAATGGTTGTGAGTGGTTGCAAGTGGTTGTGATTGGTTGCGAGTGGTTGTGAGTGGTTGCAAGTGGTTGCAAGTGGTTGCGAGTAGTTGCGAGTGGTTACGAGCTGTTGCGAGTGGTTGTGAGTGGTTGCCAGTGGTTCCGAGTAGTTGCGCGTTGTTGCGAGCAGTTGCGAGTCGTTGCAAGTGGTTGGAAGTGGTTATGAGTGATTGAGAGTGGTTGCGAGTGGTTGCAATTGATTACGAGAAGTTGTGAGTGGTTGTGCGTGGTTGCGAGTGGTCACGAGTGGTTGCGATTGGTTGTGAGTGCTTGCGCGTGGTTGTGAGTTGTTGCAAGTGGTTGCGAGTGGCTGCGAGTGGTTTTGTGTGGTTGCGAGTAGTTGCAACTGGTTGTGAGTGGTTCCTTATGGTTGCGAGTCATTGCGAGTGGTTGTGAGTTGTTACGAGTGGTTGCAAGTGTATGCGAGTGGTTTCGAGTGGCTGCGAATGGCTGCGAGTGCTTACGAGTTGTTACAAAGGGTTGCGCGTGGTTGTGAGTAGTTTTGAGCGGTTGCGAGAAGTTGCGAGTGATTGCGAATGGTTGCAAGAGGTTGCGAGAGGTTGCAAGTGGTTACGAGTGGTTGCAAGGGGCTGCGAGTGGTTGCCAATGGTTGTGATTGGTTGCAAGTGGTTACAGGTCGTTGCAAGTGGTTGTGAGTGGTTAAGAGTGGTTGCGAGTGGTTGCGAGTGGTTGCGAGTGGTTGCGAGTGGTTGCAAGTGGTTGCGAGTGGTTGTGCGTGGTTGCGATTCATTGTGAGTGGTTGCAAGTGGTTGCGAGTGGTTGCAAGTGGTTGCGAGTCGTTACGAGTGGTTGTGAGTGGTTGCGAGTGGTTGCGAGTGGTTGGGAGTGGGTGCGAGTGGTTGCAAGTGGTTGCGAGTGGTTGAAAGTAGTTGCAAGCGGTTGCAATTGGTTGCGAGTAATTGCAAGTGGTTGCGAGTGGTTGCGAGTGGTTGCGATTGGTTGCGAGTGGTTGTGAGTGGTTGCAAGTAGTTGCGAGTGGTTCCGAGTGGTTGCGATTCGTTGCGAATGTTTGCAAATGAAACTGAGTTGTTGAGAGTGGTTGCTAGTGCTTGCGATCTGTTGCAACTGGTTTCAATTGGTTGCAAATAGTTGTGAGTGGTTGCGAGTGGTTGCGAGTGGTTGCAAGTGGTTGCAAGTGGCTGCGAGTGGTTTTGAGTTAATGCGAGTGGTTACGAGTGGTTGCGAGTGGTTGCGAGTGGTTGCGAGTGGTTGGGAGTGGTTGCAAGTGGTTGCGAGTGGTTGCAAGTGGTCGCGAGTGGTTGCGAGTGGTTGCGAGTGGTTGCAAGTGGTTGCAAGTGGTTGCGAGTGGTTGCAAGTGGTTGCGAGTGGTTGCGAGTGGTTGCGAGTGGTTGCGAGTGGTCGCGAGTAGTTGCGAGTAGTTTCCAGTGGTTCGGATAGGTTGTGAATGGTTGCGAGTGGTTGCGAGTGGTTCGGAGTGGTTGCGATTAGTTGTGAGTTACTTGCGAGTTGTTGCAGGTCGTTGCGGGTGGTTGCGAATGGTTGCCAGTGGTTTGAATTGGTTGCAAGTGGGAGCAAGTGGTTGCGAGTGGCTAGGAGTCATTGGGAGTGTTTGGGAATGCTTGTGAGTGGATGTGAGTGGTTGCGAGTGGTTGCGAGCAGTTGTGAGTGGTTGCAAGTGGTTCTGAGTGGTTGCGAGTGGTTGTTTGTGGTTGCAAGTGGTTGTAAGTGGTTGCGAGTGGTTGCGAGTGGTTACGAATTGTTGCGAGTGGTTGTGAGTGGTTGCCAGTGGTTGCGAGTGGTTGCGAGTGGTTGCGAGTGGTTGCAAGTGGTTGCGAGTGGTTGCAAGTGGTTGCGAGTAGTTGCGAGTGGTTGCGAGTGGTTGCGAGTGGTTACGAATTGTTGCGAGTGGTTGTGAGTGGTTGCCAGTGGTTGCGAGTGGTTGCGAGTGGTTGCGAGTGATTGCGAGTGTTTGCGAGTGATTGCGAGTGGTTGCGAGTGGTTGCGAGTGGTTGTGAGTGGTTGCAAGTGGTTCTGAGTGGTTGCGAGTGGTTGTTTGTGGTTGCAAGTGGTTGTAAGTGGTTGCGAGTGGTTGCGAGTGGTTACGAATTGTTGCGAGTGGTTGTGAGTGGTTGCCAGTGGTTGCGAGTGGTTGCGAGTGGTTGCGAGTGATTGCGAGTGTTTGCGAGTGATTGCGAGTGGTTGCGAGTGGTTGCGAGTGGTTGTGAGTGGTTGCAAGTGGTTCTGAGTGGTTGCGAGTGGTTGTTTGTGGTTGCAAGTGGTTGTAAGTGGTTGCGAGTGGTTGCGAGTGGTTACGAATTGTTGCGAGTGGTTGTGAGTGGTTGCCAGTGGTTGCGAGTGGTTGCGAGTGGTTGCGAGTGATTGCGAGTGTTTGCGAGTGATTGCGAGTGGTTGCGAGTGGTTGCGAGTGGTTGTGAGTGGTTGCAAGTGGTTCTGAGTGGTTGCGAGTGGTTGTTTGTGGTTGCAAGTGGTTGTAAGTGGTTGCGAGTGGTTGCGAGTGGTTACGAATTGTTGCGAGTGGTTGTGAGTGGTTGCCAGTGGTTGCGAGTGGTTGCGAGTGGTTGCGAGTGGATGCGAGTTGTTGCAAGTGACTGCGGGTCGTTGCGAGTGATTGCAAGTGGTTGCAAGTGGTTGCAAGTAGTTGCGAGTGGTTGCTAGTGGTTACGAGAGGTTGTGAGTGGTTGTGAGTGGTTGTGAGTGGTTGCAAGTGGTTGCAAGTGGTAACGCATTTTTGTGAGTTGTTGCGAGTGGTTGCGAGTGGTTGCGATTTGCTGCGAGTGGTTGCGAGAGGTCGCGAGTTGTAACGTGTGGTTGCGACTGGTTGCGAGTGGTTACGAGTGGTTGCGAGTGGTTGTGAGTGGTTGCGAGTGGTTGTGAGTGATTACGAGTTGTTGCGAGTGGTTGCGAGTGGTTGCAAGTGGTTGTGAGTAGTTGCGAGTGGTTGCGAGTGGTTGCGAGTGGGTTTGTGTGGTTGCAAGTGGTTGCGAGTGATTGGAAGTGGTGGCGAGTGTGTCAGAAAAATAGCATAATGTAACAAGACCTTGAGCTTTGTCGGGTTCACCAAGAAAATACCAAAATGGCCACCTTGACGCACCTCAAGAAAATCAAGAATTCCCACGTGCTCAATACCGAGGAGGATCATACCTCGGATCCAACTGACCTTCCGACCAACGGTCGCCCGAACGACCACCGGCCAATCCAAACGGCCAACAACTCCGAACCAGCTCCGCGATCTGGTTCCCACGTACCGATAACGGCCCTGTACGATGANTGTTGCGAGTAGTTACGAGTGGTTGCCATTGGTTGCGAGTGGTTGTAAGTGGTTGCGAGTGGTTGCATGTGGTTGGGAGTGGTTGCGAGTGGTTGCGAGTGGTTTCAAGTGGTTGTGATTGGTTACGAGTGGTTGTGAGTGGTTGCAAGTGGTTGCAAGTGGTTGCGAGTGGTAGCAAGTCGTTGCGAGTGGTTACGAGTTGTTCCGAGTGGTTGTGAGTGGTTGCGAGTGCTTGCGAGTAGTTGCGAGTGGTTGCAAGTGGTTACGTGTGGTTGCAAGTGGTTGCGAGTGGTTGTGAGTGGTTGCGAGTGGTCGCGAGTGGTTGGGAGTGGTTGCGAGTGGTTGCGCGTGGTTGCGAGTGGTTGTAAGTGGTTGCGACTGGTTGTGAGTGGTTTTGTGTGGTTGCGAGTGGTTGCGAGTGGTTGATGTTTGCTCTAGTGGGTGTGGAGGCACCCTCAAGGATGCCTAGCTCTCAGTGATGCACGCTACCAAAGTTTGGGCAGCCAATCGACACCAATGGTGAAGAGTGTGGAGTACAAGGTTCACGGATGTGAGTGGGCAGAACACGTCGCATTCAGTAGATCTTAATAGAAACACGTTTTTGTTACTTAGCATAGTGAAATAACATCAGATCCTTATAGCCTGTGATCTAAGCTTTCCAATGCATCCAAGCATGCCCAAAACGGAGCAGTAGAGCCCCTGCTACGGCCGTCGAAGAAATCCTTGGTGGAGCCGCCCACCTGGCCTTGCACTCTAGGCGACGGGAGGCGCTTCGACGATGACCCGTCAAAGCGCCTTTCTTCGCCCAGAAGTCAACGAGAAGTTCGTCCTGGTCAAGGAGGTCCTTATGGTCACCTCATTCATGCCCCTGGTGCATTTGGAGTCCATTAGGAATGAACTCAGATCCCTGGTGGTGGAATATCCCGCCACCCATGGCGGGTACGAGATTCCACCCACCCAACACCCGTTTTTCGGGCTAGGCTAACCTTATGAATACTCACTCGAATCGAGAGATTCAAAGCTCGATCCTCCCTGGAAAATCCCAAAGAATCCAGATCTAAAGTCAGGTCAGGTGTTCGACCACTCTTTGGTGTTCAAACCAGGGAGTATGATCAACGGCACTCATGGCAAGGGGCACACCATGTCAACAATCTCCCCCTTGCACTGCAGCCTTGATGCCGTGTCCTTGGAACATGTAGGATTTTTAAACCTCACAGCGCAGTCCGAGCTCCATGCAGCTCGCTTCGTGCCTGTCCTTGGGCTGTGCCTTGGTCATGGCATTGGCGAGCATGCGCTTAGTGCCACAATGCACAATAGCCGCATCTCTCTTCGCCACCAAGTCCCGTGCGTAGTGATGCCGGATCTCGATGTGCTTGGTCCTCCTGTGCAGCACCGGGTTCTGGGTCAGGCTGATGTCACTCATGTTTTCAACGTTGAGCACCGTCGGCTTCCTTTGCGGCACGCCGATCTCCTTTAATAGCCGACGCAGCCACACCGCCTCCTTTGCGGCTTTCGCGAGCGCGATGTACTCCGCTTCGGTGCTGGACAGTGCAACACAGTCTTGCTTTCTGCTTGCCCATGAAACTGCTGCACCACCAAGCACAAACACATACCCTGATGTTGATTTTCTGTCATCCACATCACCAGCCCAGTCGGCATCAGAGTAGCCGACCAACTCGAGGGAGTCATCACGCGCTCCCCCTCCAAACACGAGCCGCGACTGTTTTGTCGCCTTGAGATAGCGGAGGATCCGCTTCACCGCTTGCCAATGCANCCTCCTTTGCGGCTTCCGCGAGCGCGATGTACTCCGCTTCGGTGCTGGACAGTGCAACACAGTCTTGCTTCCTGCTTGCCCATGAAACTGCTGCACCACCAAGCACAAACACATACCCCGACGTTGATTTTCTGTCATCCACATCACCAGCCCAGTCGGCATCAGAGTAGCCGACCAACTCGAGGGAGTCATCACGCGCTCCCCCTCCAAACACGAGCCGCGACTGTTTTGTCGCCTTGAGATAGCGGAGGATCCGCTTCACCGCTTGCCAAAGCAGCGGCCCGGGGTCAGCAACATAGTGGCTCACTTGGCCCTCCGCGAAGGCTAGGTCGGGCCTCGTCGCCACCATGGCGTACATGATGCCTCCCACCGCGGACTGGTATGGCACGCCTGCCATCTCATCCTTCTCCTCGTCCGTGCTCGGGCCCATGCTCGAGCTCAACTCACATGTGGTGGTCATGGGTGTGCCGATGGGGTTGCACTCCTCCATGTTGTAGCGGCGGAGCACCTCTTGCACGTACTTTGTTTGCGCAATCTCCAGCGTGCGTGCTTTGCGGTCCCTCTTGATGGCGACGCCGAGGTAGTACTCGAGCTCGCCCATGTCAGTCATTTTGAACCGACCGTCCAGCTGCCGCTTCAGGTTCACCAACTCCTCCATGTCCGATGACACGAGGATGAGGTCATCCACGTAGAGGACCACAATCTGGTGCAAACCCGGCTGTTTTTGCACGTATACGCTGTGATCTGCCTCGCAGCGCTTGAAGCCAAGCTCGGCCATGAAGCCGTCCATTTTCAGGTACCACATGAGTAGCGCTTGCTTGAGCCCGTAGAGCGCCTTGCGAAGCCGGCACACCTTCCTCGGCGGCGCGTCTACCCCTTCTGGCACCTCCATGTAGACCTCCTTGTCCAGGTTGCCGTTGAGGAATACAGTTTTTACATCCATTTGGTGGACTTCGTAGTCGCGCACCGCCGCCACCGAGAGGATGGAACGAATGGAGGCAAACTTTGCCACCGGGGCAAAGGTTTCGTTGTAGTGTTCTCCTCTTTGCTGGGCGTACCCCTTCGCCACTAGCCGCGCCTTGTACCGCTCCACTTTCCCCTCCTTGGTGAGCTTCTTCTTGAAGATCCACTTGGAGCCGATGATTTTTGTGCCCACCGGCCTGTCAATCAGCTGCCAAGTACCGTTCTCTTCGTGGGATGCGAGCTCAGATTTTATGGCTCCCTCCCACTCAGCCCCATCCTTCTGCTGCAACGCCTCCTTGACGGTCTCGGGTTCCTCTTTCGCAAAGAACGCTCAAGCAAACCCAGTCCAGGTGCCCTGCAGGGCATCGTACCGTTTTGCTGTCCTCCTTGCGCGTCCGCTTCTCCCGGGCTACTGCTGTTGAGGCTGCTGCTGCTGCTGCCGCTGCTACTGCTGCTGCCCTCTTGCAGTGCCACTCACACCGTTGGCCTACTCCCCCTCTCTCGGGGACCGTGGAGATGAGGACTCACTCCCCGCCTCCTCGTTCAGCTCCACTGCTGCCGGCGCTTCAGACTCATCGTCCGACGCGGCTGAATGCAATTCAGCCGCTCCAACATCCCCCGGATGGTTATCGCCTGTTGGAGCTGATGGGACATCACCCTCTTTTGCCTCCTCCGGCGTCTCCCCCTCGAGGAGTGGCAGCCACTCCCCCCGCTTGGAGAGACCCGCGTCCTTGTCCGTCCAACGACTCTCCTCATCAAACATGACGTCGTGACTCTTCATGATCTGCTGCCTCAACGTGTCGAAGAGCCGGTACGCCTTGCTCCCGCTCTCGTACCTGACAAAGATGCACCGGCGAGTCGGCGGGTTCAGCTTGCCCCGCCCCTCCCGTGCCTGCACAACAGCATGTGCAGCACAACCAAAAGTATGGAGGCGTGGCACAGTTGGCTTCCTCCCGCTCCACACTTCTTGTGGCGTCTTCCACACCTTGGTCTCCGCGTCTTTTAGCGGCTTTGTCGGCGTCAGGTTCATGATGTACGCCGCTGTCCGTGCCGCCTCACCCCAGTATGGCTGCGCGAGGCCAGCATCGCTCAACATGGACCGGACCATGTTGAGGATGGTGCGGTTCGCCCTCTCGGCGACGCCGTTCTGCTGCGGAGAGTGTGGCGTAGTTTTCTGCCACGCGATCCCCTTGCTCTTCATCCATGCCGAGCAGCCCCCGTACTCGCCACCGTTGTCGCTCCGGAACACCTTCACCTTCAACTCCGTTTGCTGCTCCATAGCCGTCACAAATTCCTGCATGCAAGACAAGACATCGCTCTTCCTCTTGATGATGTAGAGGCAGAGCTTGCGGCTGTGGTCAT
>SZWC01014236.1:1060-27154 GCA_023375785.1 Penium margaritaceum | reverse complement strand
AGTGGTTGTGAGTGGTTGTGAGTGGTTGCGAGTGGTTGCGAGTGGTTGTGAGTGGTTGTGAGTGGTTGTGAGTGGTTGTGAGTGCTTGCAAGTGGTTGCAAGTGATTGCGAGTGGTTACAAGTGGTTTTGAGTGGTTGCGGTTGGTTGCGAGTGGTTGCGAGTGGTTGCGAGTGGATGCGAGTGGTTGCGAATGGTTCTGTGTGGTTGCGAGTGGTTGAGAGTGGTTGCAAGTGGTGACAAGTGGTTGCGACTGGTTGCGAGTGGTTGTGAGTGGTTGCTAGTGGTTACAAGTGGTTTTGAGTGGTTGCAAGTCGTTGTGAGTGGTTGCGAGTGGTTACGAGTGGTTGCAAGTGGTTACGAGTGGTTGCAAGTGGTTGCGCGTGGTTGCAAGTGGTTGTGAGTAGTAGCAAGTGGTTGCGAGTGGTTGCAAGTGGTTACGAGTGGTTGCAAGTGGTTGCGCGTGGTTGCAAGTGGTTGTGAGTAGTAGCAAGTGGTTGCGAGTGGTTGCAAGTGGTTGCGAGTGGATGCGAGTCGTTGCGAGTGGTTACGAGTGGTTGTGAGTGGTTTCGAGTGGTTGCGAGTGGTTACTAGTGGTTGCGAATGGTTGCGCGTGGTTGCCAGTGGTTACGAGTGATTGCGAGTGGTTGCGAGCGGTTGCAAGCGGTTGTGAGTGGTCGCGAGTGGTTGTCAGTGGATGCGAGTGGTGCCAAGTAGTTGGTAGTGGTTGCGAATGGTTGCGAGTGGTTGCGAGTGGTTGGGAGAGGTTGCCAGTGGTCAGGATTGGTTGCAAGTGGTTGCGAGTGATTGTGAGTGGTTGCGAGTGGTTGCAAGTTGTAGCAAGTGGTCGCGAGTGGTTGCGAGTGGTTATGAGTGATTGTGAATGGTTACAATTGGTTATGAGTCGTTGCAAGACGTTGCGAGTGGTTGCGAGTGGTTGCAAGCTGTTGCGAGTGGTTGCGAGTACTTGTGAGTGGCGCGATTGGTTGTGTGTAGTTGTGAGTGGTTGCAAGTGATTGCAATTTGTTGTGAGTGGTTGCGCGTGGTTGCCGATAGTTGCAAGTGGTTGCAAGTGGTTGCAAGTGGTTGCAAGTGGTTGCGAGTTTTTGCGAGTGGTGGGAATGGTTACAAGTGGTTTCGAGTGGTCGCGACTGGTCGCGAATGGTTGCAAGTAGCTGGCTGTAGGTGCGAATGGTTGCAAGTGGTTCCGAGTGGTTGCCAGTGCTTGCGAGTGGTTGCGAGTGATTGCAAGTGGTTGCGAGTGGTTGCGAGTGGTTGCAAGTGGTTGCGAGTGGTTGCAAGTCGTTGCGAATCTTTGCCCATGGTTGTGAGTAATTGCGGGTGGTTGCAAGTGGTTGTGAGTGGTTGCGAGTGGTTTTGTATGGTTGCGAGTGGTTGCGAGACGTTTCGAGTGGTTGCCAGTGGTTGCGAGTGGTTGCGAGTGGTTGCGAGTGGTTGGGAGTGGTTGCGAATGGTTGCAAGTGGTTGCAACTGGTTGCAAGTGGTTGCGAGTGGATGGGAGTGGTTGCGAATGGTTGCGAGTGGTTGCGAGTGGATGTGAGTAATTGTGAGTGGTTGCGAGTGGTTGTGTATGGTTGCGAGTGGTTGCGAGACGTTGCGAGTGGTTGCCAGTGGTTGCGAGTGGTTGCAAGTGATTGCGAGTGGTTGCAAGTGGTTGCGAATGGTTGCGAGTGGTTGCGACTGGTTGCGAGTGGTTGCGAGTGGATGTGAGTAATTGTGAGTGGTTGCGAGTGGTTGTGTATGGTTGCGAGTGGTTGCGAGACGTTGCGAGTGGTTGCCAGTGGTTGCGAGTGGTTGCAAGTGATTGCGAGTGGTTGCAAGTGGTTGCGAATGGTTGCGAGTGGTTGCGACTGGTTGCGAGTGGTTGCGAGTGGATGTGAGTAATTGTGAGTGGTTGCGAGTGGTTGTGTATGGTTGCGAGTGGTTGCGAGACGTTGCGAGTGGTTGCCAGTGGTTGCGAGTGGTTGCAAGTGATTGCGAGTGGTTGCAAGTGGTTGCAAGTGGTTGCTAATACTCGCGAGTGGTTGCGAGTGGTTGCGAGCGGTTGCGAGTGGTTGCGAGTGGTCGCGAGTAGTTGCGAGTCGTTGCGAGTGGTTACGAGTGGTTGCAACTGGTTGCGAATGCTTGCGAGTAGTTGCGAGTGGTTGCGAGTGGTTACGACTTGTTGCGAGTGGTTATGAGAGGTTGCAAGTGGTTGCGAGTGGTTGCGAGTGGTTGTGAGTGGCTGCGAGTGGTTATGAATGGTTGCGATTGGTTGATAGTGATTGTAATCTGTTACGAGTTGTTGCAAGTGGTTGCGAGTGGTTGCGAGTGGTTGCAAGTGGTCGCAAGTGGTTGTGAGTGTTTGCGAGTAGTTGCAAGTGGTTGCAAGTGGTTGCAAGTGGTTGCTAATACTCGCGAGTGGTTGCGTGTGGTTGCGAGTGATTATGAGTAAATGCGAGTGCTTGCAAGTGGTTTTGAGTGGTTACGTGTGGTTGCAAGTGGTTGCTAGTGGTTGCGAGTGGTTCTACATGGATGCAAGTGATTACGAGTGCTTTTGAGTCGTTACGAGTGGGTATGAGTGGTTGCGAGTGGTTGCAAGTGGTTGCATGCGGTTGTAAATGGTTACAAGTGGTTGCAAGTTGTTGCGAGTGGCTGCGATTGCTTATGAGTGGTTGCAAATGGTTGCCAGTGGTTGCGAGTGGTTGCGAGTAGTTGCGAATGGTTGCAGGTGGTCGCGAGTGGCTGCAAGTGGTTGCGAGTGGTCACAAGTAGTTGCGAGTGGTTGCGCTTGGCTACGAGTGGGCGCGGATGGTTGCAAGTGGTTGCAAGTGGTTGCGAGTGGTTGTGAGTAGTTGTGAGTGGTTGCAAGTGGTTGCGAGTGGTTGCGGGTTGTTGCGAGTGGTTGCAAGTGGTTGCGAGTGGTTGCGAGTGGTTCCGAGTGATTGCGAGTTGTTGCGAGTGGTTGCGAGTGATTACGAGTGGTTGCGAGTGGTTGCGAGTGGTTGCAAGTGGTTGCAAGTGGTTGCGAGTGGTTGCGAGTGGTTGCGAGTGCTTGCGAGTAGTTGCAAGTGGTTGCGAGTGGTTGCGAGTGGTTGCGAGTGCTTGCGAGTAGTTGCAAGTGGTTGCGAGTGGTTGCGAGTGGTTGCGAGTGCTTGCGAGTAGTTGCAAGTGGTTGCGAGTGGTTGCGAGTGGTTGCGAGTGCTTGCGAGTAGTTGCAAGTGGTTGCGAGTGGTTGCGAGTGGTTGCGAGTGCTTGCGAGTAGTTGCAAGTGGTTGCGAGTGGTTGCGAGTGGTTGCGAGTGCTTGCGAGTAGTTGCAAGTGGTTGCGAGTGGTTGCGAGTGGTTGCGAGTGCTTGCGAGTAGTTGCAAGTGGTTGCGAGTGGTTGCGAGTGGTTGCGAGTGCTTGCGAGTAGTTGCAAGTGGTTGCGAGTGGTTGCGAGTGGTTGCGAGTGCTTGCGAGTAGTTGCAAGTGGTTGCGAGTGGTTGCGAGTGGTTGCGAGTGCTTGCGAGTAGTTGCAAGTGGTTGCGAGTGGTTGCGAGTGGTTGCGAGTGCTTGCGAGTAGTTGCAAGTGGTTGCGAGTGGTTGCGAGTGGTTGCGAGTGCTTGCGAGTAGTTGCAAGTGGTTGCGAGTGGTTGCGAGTGGTTGCGAGTAGTTGCGAGTGGTTGCAAGTGGTTGCGAGTGGTTGCAAGTGGTTGCGAGTAGTTGCGAGTGGTTGTGAGTGCTTGCGGATAGTTGCGAGTGGTTACGAGTAGTTGCATTTTGTCTTCAGTGGTTCCGAGTGGTTGCGAGTGGTTGCAAGTGGTTGCGAGTGGTTGCGAGTGGTTGCGAGTGGTTGTGAGTGATTAGGAGTGGTTGTGAGTGGTTGCGATTCGTGGCGAGTGGTTGCGAGTGGTTGCGAGTGGTTTCAAATGGTTGCAAGTGGTTGCGAGTAGTTGCAACTGATAATTTGTGGTTGCGAGAGGTTGCCTCTGATTGCGAGTGGTTGCCTCTGGTTGCGAGTGGTTGCCTCTGGTTGTGAGTGGTTGCAAGTGGCTGCAAATGGTTGCGAGTGATTGTGAGTGGTTGCGAGTGATTGCCACTGGTTGCAAGTGGTTACGAGTGGTTGTGAGTCATTATGAGTGGCTAGGGGTGGTTGCGAGTGGTCGCAAGTGGTTGCAAGTGGTTGCAAGTGGTTGCGAGAGGTTGCGTGTGGATGCAAGTGATTGCGAGCATCTGTGAGTGGTTGCAAGTGGTTGCGAGTGGTTGCGAGAGGCTGCGAGTGGTTGTGAGTGGTTGCAAGTGGTTGCGAGTGGTTGCGAGAGGCTGCGAGTGGTTGTGAGTGGTTGCGACTGGTTGCGAGTGGTTGCGAGTGGTTGTGTGTGGTTGCGAGTTGTTGCGAGTGGTTGCGAGTAATTACGAGTGGATGCAAGTGGTTGCGAGTGGTTGCGAGTTTTTGGGAGTGGTTGGGAGTGGTTGTGAGTGGTTGCGAGTGGTTGCGTTTGGTTACGAGTGGTTGCAAGTGGTTGGGAATGGTTGTGAGTGGTTGCGAGTGGTTGCGAGTGGTTGCGAGTAGTTGCGAGCGGTTGCGAGTGGTGATGAATGGTTGGGAGTGGTTGCAAGTGGTTGCAAGTGGTTGGGAGTGGCTGCGAGAGGTTGCAAGTGATTGCGAGTCCTTGCGAGTGGTTGTAAATGGTTGCGAGTGGTTGCAAGTGGTTGTGGGTAGTTAAGAGTGGTTGCCAGTGGTTGCAAGTGGTTGCAAGTGGTTGGGAGTGGTTGCGATTGGTTGGGATTGATTGCAAGTGATTGCAAGTGGTTGCGAGTGGTTACGAGTGATTGTTATTGGTTGCGAGTAGTTGCGAGCTGTTGGTAGTGGTTGGGAATGTTTGCAAGTTGCTGCAAGTGGTTGCGAGTAGTTGCGAGTGGTTGTGAGTGGTTATGAGTGGTTGCGAGTGGTTGGGAGTGGTTGTAAGTGGTCCCGAGTGGTTCAAAGTTGTTGCAAGTGGTTGTGATAGGTTGCGAGTGGTTACGCATGGTTGCGAGTGGTTGCAAGTGGTTGCCAGTGGTTGTGTGTGGTTGCAAGTGGTTGCAAGTGGTTGCGAGTGGTTGCGATTGGTTGCGAGTGGTTACCAGTGGTTGTCAATGGCTCCGAGTGGTTGCGAGTGGTTTGAAATTGTTGCAAGTGGTTGAGAGTTGTTGCAAGTGATTACGAGTGGTTGCAAGTGATTGCGAGTGGTTGCGAATGGTTGCGAGTGGTTGCGAGTGGTTGCGACTGGTTGCGAGTGGTTGTGAGTGGTTGCGAGTGGTTGCGAGTAGTTGCGAGTGGTTGCGAATGGTTGGGAATGGTTGCGAGAGGTTGCAAGTGGTTGCGAGTGGTTGTGAGTGGTTGTGAGTGGTTGCGAGTGGTTGCGAGTGGTTGCGAGTGGTTGCGAGTAGTTGCGAGTGGTTGCGAGTGGTTGCGAGTGGTTGCAAGTGGTTGCGAGTGGTTGCGAGTGGCTGCGAGTGGTTGCGAGTGGTTGCGAGTGGTTGCAAGTGGTTGCGAGTGGTTGCGAGTGGCTGCGAGTGGTTGCGAGTGGTTGCGAGTGGTTGCAAGTGGTTGCGAGTGGTTGCGAGTGGCTGCGAGTGGTTGCGAGTGGTTGCGAGTGGTTGCAAGTGGTTGCGAGTGGTTGCGAGTGGCTGCGAGTGGTTGCGAGTGGTTGCGAGTGGTTGCAAGTGGTTGCGAGTGGTTGCGAGTGGCTGCGAGTGGTTGCGAGTGGTTGCGAGTGGTTGCAAGTGGTTGCGAGTGGTTGCGAGTGGCTGCGAGTGGTTGCGAGTGGTTGCGAGTGGTTGCAAGTGGTTGCGAGTGGTTGCGAGTGGCTGCGAGTGGTTGCGAGTGGTTGCGAGTGGTTGCAAGTGGTTGCGAGTGGTTGCGAGTGGCTGCGAGTGGTTGCGAGTGGTTGCGAGTGGTTGCAAGTGGTTGCGAGTGGTTGCGAGTGGCTGCGAGTGGTTGCGAGTGGTTGCGAGTGGTTGCAAGTGGTTGCGAGTGGTTGCGAGTGGCTGCGAGTGGTTGCGAGTGGTTGCGAGTGGTTGCAAGTGGTTGCGAGTGGTTGCGAGTGGCTGCGAGTGGTTGCGAGTGGTTGCGAGTGGTTGCAAGTGGTTGCGAGTGGTTGCGAGTGGCTGCGAGTGGTTGCGAGTGGTTGCGAGTGGTTGCAAGTGGTTACGAGTGGTTGCGAGTGGCTACGAGTGGTTGCGAGTGGTTACGAGTGGTTGCGGGTGGTTGCGAGTGGTTCTGAGTGGTTGTGAGTGGTTGGGAGTGGTTGCGAGTGGTCATGAGTGGTTGCTAATGGTTACAAGTGGTTGCGATTGGTTGCGAGTGGTTGCGAGTGGTTGCAAGCGGTTGTAAGTGCGTTCAAGTGGTTGCAAGTTGGTGTGAGTGGTTGCGAGTGGTTACGAGTGGTTGCGAGTGGTAAAGAGTGGTTTCGAGTGGTTGTGAGTGGTTGCAAGAGGTCGCAAGTGGTTGCAAGTTGTTGTAAGTGGTTGCGAGTGGTTACGAGTTGTTGTGAGTGGTTGCGAGTGGTTGCGAGTGGTTATGCATGTGTAACGGGTGGAGTCTCCAGCTGTTGCTCTAAAGTTGTCGTGGGAGTTCGCAGAATGGTGTTCTCAGTCCGCGTCAGGGGTTTGGCCCCTTCGCAAGACTGAGGGGCAATCGTCATCAACGACCTAGAGCAGGGAGACTCGAATATTTCGAGTTTCCGGAGGCCCATTTCCGTTTTTAACCAAACCCCTGGTTTTGGGACCAAAACCGGGGGTTTTTACCTTGAACGTGTGCTCGCATGAGTTATCTCGTTTGTTTTATGTTGAAGTTTGTCGTAAACAAACTTTGACTTACGTTTTGTCGTTCCGGTGCGAAATCGTTGCGTACGAGGCACGCTAGCAATTTTGCGCCAGCTATTTCGACCTCATCCTTGCTCCCCCTATCCCCCGTCCTCTCTTGCTCTTTGCAAGGAGGACGAGGGGGGGCAAGGGCACGAGGCCAGGAGGCCTCGTCCTCGAGGTCCTTGTGGCCTCTCAGTCGCCGATCGGGCTGAGGCCGCGATCGGCGGCTGGTGGCTGGCCGGCCGGTCACTAGGCCGGCCGCCGGCCGTCCAGCCGGCCGGCAGCAAGCTGGCCGGCGGCCAGCGAAGTGCTGGCCGCCGGCCAGCCCTCGCTGACACGAGGGTTGGTGCGCAACCACCCCTTGCTTCAGCGAGGAGGGAGGGCCGAACAGGCCCTCCCGCTACATTCCTCCCCACTTGTTATGAACCGTCCCGGTTCATGAACAACAAGTAGGATTGTCAGTCAGTGAGTCATCAACATTGTGAAAGAAAATTGACAATGATAATAATTGTTTAAATAACCAGCTAAACATGAACATGTGCATGGTACTTAGACCTAAGCTATAGCTTGGTTGTCAGCACGGCTAGCGGCCTCCCCCCTTTAGGCTGGAGCGTCCGCGCGGCATCCATGTTGGGCGTTCCCAACCTCCTATGGTCGCTGTCCATGAATGTTGCCCTGTGGGAATGTTGTTCACCTTTTCCGCGTTCAGGTGGTACCTCCTGCCACGCGTCAATCTGTGCGAGTTGCAAGTTTGCTTTAGTACTTGTTGACCACCCCTGTGGGAAATCAAGATTCGGGCTCCCATGAATTATGTTCAGGTCCACAACCAGCCCAATGAACGAGGTACTCCCTGACAACGCGCGGCCAAAGAGTACGCTCTCGGTGCTGGAGTAGGCGAAGGACCTCGTATTGGCCGTCGGTAGCCAAGACTGCTGGCGGTGGCTGAACGGTTCCTTCTGTCGTGTATGGAGCCTGCAGGCTCACATGAAACACGTCATTTATCTTCATACTCGGCGGAAGTAGCAATCGGTATGCCACTGGCCCGATGCGTGCCACAATGGGAAACGACCCAATCCACTTCGGTAGAAGTTTTCTTGCCCCTGGCGAATTTAGCCGAAGGTTTTTAGTGCTAAGCAGCACTTTGTCACTGATGTCAAACGAGACCTCCCGGCGACCTTTGTCGGCATATGCCTTTTGTCGCTGCCAAGTTGCTTGAAGGTAACCCTTCGCCTCCTGTAACAAGGAGTCGATGCGCTCGGCAAAGGCTTGAGCGGAAGGAACCTGCCCTCCTGCACTCTCACTCTTCACGAATGAAGAGGGTACCACTGGATGCCGACCACTGTTCAACACGAACGGTGTGAACTGTGTGGACTCGTTCACCGAGTTGTTCACCGCAAACTCTGCCGGTGCTATAAATTCATCCCAATCATGCATAGTAGGGTCCACGTACATGCGGAGCATCTACTCTAGAGTGCAATTCATGCGCTCTGTTTGTGGGTCAATTTGAGGTTGAAATGCTGTCGACATTTGCGACTCACTGCCGAAGTACTCGTGCATCTTTTGCCAGAACTTACTAGCAAATTTTTGATCTCGATCGGAGATAATGCACAACGGCAAGCCGTGGTACTATATGACACCCTGAAAGAAGAGACGAGTGGTCTCCTCTGCGTTCACGTCAGTGGTTGTAGGAATGAAGTGTATCATCTTCGTCACAAGTTCCAAAACCACTAGTATTGTATCATGGCTACGAGCCGTGTCCGGAAGACCGGTAATGAAGTCCATGCTGACGCACTCCCATGGAGTCCCAGGAATGGGAAGTTGTTGGAGGAGTCCAGCACACTTCTTGTTACTAGCCTTATTTTGAAGACATGGGTCGCATGTCATGCAATACTTACGGATATCACCACTCCACCCAGGCCACCAATAGTGGTCCAAGAGTGCCTGTCCGGTCTTTTGGGGTCCCACATAAGTTGCGACTGGTGGGTCGTGGAACTGGGAGATAACCTTTGCTTGAAGGTCTCCCGAGTTTGGCACAACAACTTGTTCTCCGTGCCAGAAGATTCCTGCGGCCTCCACCAAGTCGTACTTGTCCTGATTTTGAGAGTCTTGAAACGAAGAATCCACACAGTATCCCATCTGGATCCTATTTACAAAACCGTTGTAATGGATAATCTCTCGTGGTGGTTGCCGTAGAGGTGCAGGGGGATCTGGTGGTTGTACTTTTGCTGTTGCAATGGCCATAAAACACTCACTGACCTCGGTGGTTGCTGTAATTTCCACAGGGTGTCGGCTTAGTGGATTGGCCACATTGATGCGTTGTGGCCGATGTTCCCATGTGAACGAGAATCGACAAAGGTATTCACTCCAACGCGCCTGCCGTCCTGACAGGTTCGATTGCGTTTGGAAAAACACCAATGGATTATGGTCAGTCACGACCGTCACACCCCCTTTAGCACCCTCGAGGTAGCAACGCCACATCTTCAAAGCATGTACTACGGCAAGGAGCTCTTCATCCCCAGTCGTGTACCGCGTTTCTGCAAGGATGAGCTTTTGGCTCTCATACGCAACTGGGTGACCGTTCTGCATGAGGACGGCTCCAAGTCCTACTACCGATGCATCACATCAAACCTCCCACGGTTGTGATGGATCCGGAAGAGCTAGGACGGGCGCCGTGGATAGAAGCTCTTTGACTTTGAGAAATGCGTTCTTGCAATCAGGTGTCCATTCCCAACGCACGTATTTTCGCGTCAACCTGGTTAGCGGTGCTACCAGGGTCGAATACCCTTGCATAAACCGTCGAAAGCAGTTTGCAAGGCCGAGGAAAGACCAAGTGGTCACAAGTGGTTACAAGTCGATACGAGTGCTTGCAAGTGGTTGTAAGTGCTTGCTGGTGGTTGCGAGTGGTTGTGAGTGGTTGCGAATAGTTGTGCATGGTTGCAAGTGGTTGCAAGTGGTTGCGAGGGGTTGCGAGTGGTTGCGAGTGGTTGCAAGTGGTTGTAAGTGGTTGCGAGTGGTTGCAACTGGTTGTGAGTGGTTGCGAGTGGTTTCGAGTGGTTGGGAGTGGTTTTGAGTGGTTGCAAGTTGTTGCGAATGGTTGTAAGTGGTTGCAAGTGCTTGGGAGTGGTTGCGAGTGGTTGGGAGTGGTTTTGAGTAGTTGCAAGTGGTTGCGAATGGATACAAGTGGTTGCGAGTTGTTGCAAGTGGTTGAGAGTGGTTGCCAGTGGTTGCAAGTGGTTGCAAGTGGTTGCAAGTGGTTGCGAGTGCTTGCACGTGGTTGTGAGTTGTTTCGATTCGTTGAGTGGTTGCAAGTGGTTGCGAGTGGTTGTGGGTGGTTGCGAGTGGTTGCGAGTGGTTGCGAGTGGATGCGAGTGGTTGCGAGTGGATGCGAGTGGTTGCGAGTGGATGCGAGTGGTTGCGAGTGGATGCGAGTGGTTGCGAGTGGATGCGAGTGGTTGCGAGTGGATGCGAGTGGTTGCGAGTGGATGCGAGTGGTTGCGAGTGGATGCGAGTGGTTGCGAGTGGATGCGAGTGGTTGCGAGTGGATGCGAGTGGTTGCGAGTGGATGCGAGTGGTTGCGAGTGGATGCGAGTGGTTGCGAGTGGATGCGAGTGGTTGCGAGTGGATGCGAGTGGTTGCGAGTGGATGCGAGTGGTTGCGAGTGGATGCGAGTGGTTGCGAGTGGATGCGAGTGGTTGCGAGTGGATGCGAGTGGTTGCGAGTGGATGCGAGTGGTTGCGAGTGGATGCGAGTGGTTGCGAGTGGATGCGAGTGGTTGCGAGTGGATGCGAGTGGTTGCGAGTGGATGCGAGTGGTTGCGAGTGGATGCGAGTGGTTGCGAGTGGATGCGAGTGGTTGCGAGTGGATGCGAGTGGTTGCGAGTGGATGCGAGTGGTTGCGAGTGGATGCGAGTGGTTGCGAGTGGATGCGAGTGGTTGCGAGTGGATGCGAGTGGTTGCGAGTGGATGCGAGTGGTTGCGAGTGGATGCGAGTGGTTGCGAGTGGATGCGAGTGGTTGCGAGTGGATGCGAGTGGTTGCGAGTGGATGCGAGTGGTTGCGAGTGGATGCGAGTGGTTGCGAGTGGATGCGAGTGGTTGCGAGTGGATGCGAGTGGTTGCGAGTGGATGCGAGTGGTTGCGAGTGGATGCGAGTGGTTGCGAGTGGATGCGAGTGGTTGCGAGTGGATGCGAGTGGTTGCGAGTGGATGCGAGTGGTTGCGAGTGGATGCGAGTGGTTGCGAGTGGATGCGAGTGGTTGCGAGTGGATGCGAGTGGTTGCGAGTGGATGCGAGTGGTTGCGAGTGGATGCGAGTGGTTGCGAGTGGATGCGAGTGGTTGCGAGTGGATGCGAGTGGTTGCGAGTGGATGCGAGTGGTTGCGAGTGGATGCGAGTGGTTGCGAGTGGATGCGAGTGGTTGCGAGTGGATGCGAGTGGTTGCGAGTGGATGCGAGTGGTTGCGAGTGGATGCGAGTGGTTGCGAGTGGATGCGAGTGGTTGCGAGTGGATGCGAGTGGTTGCGAGTGGATGCGAGTGGTTGCGAGTGGTTGCGAGTGGTTGCGAGAGGTTGCAAGTGGTTGCGAGTGGTTGCGAGTGTTTGCGAGTGGGTGTGAGTGGTTGCGAGTGGTTGCGAGTGGTTGTAAGTGGTTGCGAGTGGTTGCGAGTGGTTTTGTGTTATTGTGAGTGGTTGGGGGTGGTTGCGTGTGGTTGCGAGTGGTTGTGAGTGGTTGCAAGTGGTTGCGAGTGGTTGCAAGTCGTTACGAGTGGTTGCGAGTGGTTGCAAGTAGTTACGATTGGTTACGAGTGGCTGCGAGTGGTTGCGATTGGTTGAGAGTGGTTGCAAGTAGTTCAGAGAGGTTGCGAGTGGTTGCAAGTTGTTGCGAGTCATTGCAAGTGGTTGTGAATGGTTGTGAGTGGTTGCGAGTGGTTGCAAGTGGTTGCGAGTGCTTGCAAGTAGTTGTAAGTGGTTACAAGCGGTTACAAGTGGTTGCGAGTGGTTGCGAGTGGTTATGAGTGGTTCCAAGTGGATACGAGTGGTTGCAAGTTGTTGCGAGTGGTAGCAAGTGCTTGTGAGAAGTTGCGAGTGCTTGCAAGTGTTTGGGAGTGCTTGCATGTGGTTGTGAGTGGTTGCGAATGGTTGCGATTGGTTGCAAGTGGGTGCGAGTAGTTGTGAGTGGTTGCGTGTGGTTGCAAGTGGTTGCGAGAGGTTGCGAGTAATTGCGAATAGTTGCAAGTGGTTGCGACTGTTTGTGAGTGGGTGCAATTGGTTATGAGTGGTTGCGAGTCATTGGGAATGGTTGTGAGTTGTTCTAAGTTATGGCGAGTGGTTGCGAGTGGTTGCGAGTGGTTGTGAGTGGTTGTGAGTGGTTGCAAAGTGCTTGCAAGTGGTTGCATGTGGTTGCGAGTGGTTGTAAGTGGTTGCAAGTGGTTGCGAGTGGTTGGGAGTGGTTGCAAGCGGTTGCGAGTGGTTGCGAGTGGTTGCAAGTGCTTGTGAGTGATTGTGAGTGGTTGTGAGTGGTTGCGAGTGCTTGCAAGTGGGTGCGAGTGGTTGTGAGTGGGTGTGAGTGGTTGCGAGTGGTTGCGAGTGTTCTGAGTGGTTGCAAGTAGTTTCGAGTGGTTGCAAGTGGTTGCGAGTGGTTGCGAGTGGTTTTGTGTGGTTGCGAGTGGTTGCGAGTTGTTGTAAGTGGTTGCGAGTGGTTGCGAGTTGTTGTAAGTGGTTGCAAATGGATGCAAGTGGTTGCGAGTGGTTGTAAGTGGTTGCAAGTGGTTGCGAGTGGTTGTAAGTAGTTGGTTGCAAGTGGTTACGAGTGGTTGCGAGTGGTTGCAAGTGGTTTTGAGTGGTTGTGAGTGGTTGTGAGTAGATACAAGTGGTTACAAGTTGTTGTGAGTGGATACGAGTGGCTACGAGTGGTTGTGAGTGGTTGTGAGTGATTGCGAGTGGTTGTGAGTGGTTGTGAGTGGTTGAAAGTGGTTGCGAGTGGTTGCGAGTGGCTTTGTGTGGTTGGGAGTGGTTGCGATTGGTTGCGTGTGGTTGCGAGTGGTTGTGAGTGGATACGTATGGTTGCAAGTGGTTGCGAGTGGTTGAGAGTGGTTGGGAGTGGTTGCACGTGGTTGCAAGTGGTTGCGACTGGTTGCGAGTGGTTGTGAGTGATTGTAAGTAGTTGCGAGTGGTTGTGAGTGGTTGCGAGTGCTTGCAAGTGGTTGTGAGTGCTTGCAAGCGGCTGTGAGTGGTTGCAAAATTGCGAGTGGTTGCAAGTGGTTGTTAGTGGTTGAGAGTGGTTGCGAGTGGTTGTGAGTGGTTGCGATTGGTTCGGAGTGGTTGTGAGTGGTTGCAAGTGCTTGCAAGTGGTTGTGAGTGGTTGCAAGTGGTTGCGAGTGGTTGCGATTGGTTGCCAATGGTTGCAAGTGGTTTCGAGTGGTTGTGAGTTGTTGCGCGTGGTTGCAAGTGGTTGCGAATTGTTGCGAGTGGTTACAAGTGGTTGTGAGTGGTTGCGAGTAATTGCAAGAGGTTGCGAGTGGTTTCGACTGGTTGCCAGTAGTTACGAGTGGTTGCAAGTGGTTACAAGCGGTAGGCGGTGGTTGTGAGTGGTTGTGAGTGGTTGTGAGAGGTTGCGAGTGGTTCCGAGTGCTTGCAAGTGGTTGTGAGTGGTTGTGAGTGGTTGCAGGAAATTGCGAGTGGTTGCGAGTGGTTGCGAGTGGTTGCAAGTGGTTGCACGTGGTTGCAAATGGGTATAAATGGTTGTGAATGGTTGCGCGTGGTTGCGAGTGGTTGCGAGTGGTTGCGAGTGCTTGCAAGTGGTTGTGAGTGCTTGGAAGTGATTGCAAGTGGATGTGAATTGCTACAAGTGGTTGCAAGTGGTTGTCAGTGGTTACAAGTGGTTACTAATGGTTGCGAATGGTTGTGAGTGGTTGGGAGTGGTTACAAGTGGTTGCGAGTGGTTGCGAGTGGTTGCAAGTGGTTGCGAGTGGTTGCGAGTGGTTGCGAGTGGTTAGGTGTGGTTGCAAGTGGTTTCGAGTGGTTGTGAGTGGTTTCAAGTGATTGAAAGTGAGTGCAAGTATTGCAAGTGGTTGCGAATGGTTGCGAGTTGTAACAAGTAATTGCCAGTTGTTACGAGTGGTTAGGAGTGGTTGCAAGTCATTGCGAGTGATTGAGAGTGGTTGCAAGTGGTTGCGAGTGCTTGCAACTGGTTGTGAGTGGTTGCAAGTGATTCTGAATGGTTGCAAGTGGTTGCGAGCGGTTTTAAGTGGTTACGAGTGGTTGCAAGTAATTGCAGTTGGTTGTGAGTGGTTGCCAGTGGTTGCGAGTGGTTGCAAGTGGTCGGAAGTGGTTGCGAGTTGTTGCAAGTGGTTGTATATGGTTGCAAGTCGTTGGAGTCGTTGGCAGTGGTTGCGAGTGGTCGCGAGTGATTAGGAGTGGCTGCGAGTGCTTGCAAGTGGTTGCAAGTGGTTGTGAGTTGTTTTGAGTGGTTGCGAGTGGTTCCAAGCATATGGACGTGTTGTGAGTGGTTGTGAGTGGTTTCCAGTGGTTGGAAGTTGTTGCAGGTGCTTGCGAGTGGTTCCAAGTGGTTGCCATTGGTTGCGAGTTTTTGCGGGTGATTGCATGTAATTGCAAGTAGTTGCAAGTGGTTGCAAATGGCTGCGAGTGGTTGCGAGTAATTGCGAGTGGTTGCAAGTGCTTGTGAGTGCTTACAAGTGTTTATGAGTGCTTGTAAGTGGTTGCGAGTGGTTGCATGTGGTTGCGAGTGGTCGCGAGTGGTTGCGAGTGGTTGCAAGTCGTTCTCAGTGGTTGCGAGTGGTTGCGAGTGGTTGCGAGTGCTTGCAAGTGGTTGCGAGTGGTTGCATGTGGTTGCGAGTGGTCGCGAGTGGTTGCGAGTGGTTGCAAGTCGTTCTCAGTGGTTGCGAGTGGTTGCGAGTGGTTGCGAGTGCTTGGGAGTGGTTGGGAGTGGTTGCGAGTTGTCACAAGTGGTTGCGAGTGGTTGCGAGTGGTTGCGAGTTGTTGCAAGTGGTTGTAAATGGTTGGGAGTGGTTGCAAGTCGTTCTGAGTGGTTGCGAGTAATTGCGAGTGCTTGGGAATGGTTGGGAGTGGTTGCGCATTGTCACAAGTGGTTGCGAGTGGTTGCGAGTGGTTGCGAGTGGTTGCAAGTGGTTGTGAGTGGTTGCGAGTGGTTAGGAGTGGTTGCAATTTGTTGTGAGTTGTTGCAAGTGCTTGCGAGTGGTTGCGAGTGGTTATGACTGGTTATGAGTGTTTGCAAGTAATTGCAAGTGGTTGCCAGTGGTTGTGAGTGGTTGTGGGTGGTTGCAAGTGGTTGCGAGTAGTTGCGAGTGGTTGCAAGTGGTTGCAGGTGGTTGCAAGCGGCTGCGAGTGGTTGCGAGTGGTTGCGAGAGGTTGCGAGTGGTTGCGAGTAGTTGCGAGTGGTTGCAAGTGGTTGCAGGTGGTTGCAAGCGGCTGCGAGTGGTTGCGAGTGGTTGCGAGAGGTTGCGAGTGGTTGCGAGTAGTTGCGAGTGGTTGCAAGTGGTTGCAGGTGGTTGCAAGCGGCTGCGAGTGGTTGCGAGTGGTTGCGAGAGGTTGCGAGTGGTTGCGAGTAGTTGCGAGTGGTTGCAAGTGGTTGCAGGTGGTTGCAAGCGGCTGCGAGTGGTTGCGAGTGGTTGCGAGAGGTTGCGAGTGGTTGCGAGTAGTTGCGAGTGGTTGCAAGTGGTTGCAGGTGGTTGCAAGCGGCTGCGAGTGGTTGCGAGTGGTTGCGAGAGGTTGCGAGTGGTTGCGAGTAGTTGCGAGTGGTTGCAAGTGGTTGCAGGTGGTTGCAAGCGGCTGCGAGTGGTTGCGAGTGGTTGCGAGAGGTTGCGAGTGGTTGCGAGTAGTTGCGAGTGGTTGCAAGTGGTTGCAGGTGGTTGCAAGCGGCTGCGAGTGGTTGCGAGTGGTTGCGAGAGGTTGCGAGTGGTTGCGAGTAGTTGCGAGTGGTTGCAAGTGGTTGCAGGTGGTTGCAAGCGGCTGCGAGTGGTTGCGAGTGGTTGCGAGAGGTTGCGAGTGGTTGCGAGTAGTTGCGAGTGGTTGCAAGTGGTTGCAGGTGGTTGCAAGCGGCTGCGAGTGGTTGCGAGTGGTTGCGAGAGGTTGCGAGTGGTTGCGAGTAGTTGCGAGTGGTTGCAAGTGGTTGCAGGTGGTTGCAAGCGGCTGCGAGTGGTTGCGAGTGGTTGCGAGAGGTTGCGAGTGGTTGCGAGTAGTTGCGAGTGGTTGCAAGTGGTTGCAGGTGGTTGCAAGCGGCTGCGAGTGGTTGCGAGTGGTTGCGAGAGGTTGCGAGTGGTTGCGAGTAGTTGCGAGTGGTTGCAAGTGGTTGCAGGTGGTTGCAAGCGGCTGCGAGTGGTTGCGAGTGGTTGCGAGAGGTTGCGAGTGGTTGCGAGTAGTTGCGAGTGGTTGCAAGTGGTTGCAGGTGGTTGCAAGCGGCTGCGAGTGGTTGCGAGTGGTTGCGAGAGGTTGCGAGTGGTTGCGAGTAGTTGCGAGTGGTTGCAAGTGGTTGCAGGTGGTTGCAAGCGGCTGCGAGTGGTTGCGAGTGGTTGCGAGAGGTTGCGAGTGGTTGCGAGTAGTTGCGAGTGGTTGCAAGTGGTTGCAGGTGGTTGCAAGCGGCTGCGAGTGGTTGCGAGTGGTTGCGAGAGGTTGCGAGTGGTTGCGAGTAGTTGCGAGTGGTTGCAAGTGGTTGCAGGTGGTTGCAAGCGGCTGCGAGTGGTTGCGAGTGGTTGCGAGAGGTTGCGAGTGGTTGCGAGTAGTTGCGAGTGGTTGCAAGTGGTTGCAGGTGGTTGCAAGCGGCTGCGAGTGGTTGCGAGTGGTTGCGAGAGGTTGCGAGTGGTTGCGAGTAGTTGCGAGTGGTTGCAAGTGGTTGCAGGTGGTTGCAAGCGGCTGCGAGTGGTTGCGAGTGGTTGCGAGAGGTTGCGAGTGGTTGCGAGTAGTTGCGAGTGGTTGCAAGTGGTTGCAGGTGGTTGCAAGCGGCTGCGAGTGGTTGCGAGTGGTTGCGAGAGGTTGCGAGTGGTTGCGAGTAGTTGCGAGTGGTTGCAAGTGGTTGCAGGTGGTTGCAAGCGGCTGCGAGTGGTTGCGAGTGGTTGCGAGAGGTTGCGAGTGGTTGCGAGTAGTTGCGAGTGGTTGCAAGTGGTTGCAGGTGGTTGCAAGCGGCTGCGAGTGGTTGCGAGTGGTTGCGAGAGGTTGCGAGTGGTTGCGAGTAGTTGCGAGTGGTTGCAAGTGGTTGCAGGTGGTTGCAAGCGGCTGCGAGTGGTTGCGAGTGGTTGCGAGAGGTTGCGAGTGGTTGCGAGTAGTTGCGAGTGGTTGCAAGTGGTTGCAGGTGGTTGCAAGCGGCTGCGAGTGGTTGCGAGTGGTTGCGAGAGGTTGCGAGTGGTTGCGAGTAGTTGCGAGTGGTTGCAAGTGGTTGCAGGTGGTTGCAAGCGGCTGCGAGTGGTTGCGAGTGGTTGCGAGAGGTTGCGAGTGGTTGCGAGTAGTTGCGAGTGGTTGCAAGTGGTTGCAGGTGGTTGCAAGCGGCTGCGAGTGGTTGCGAGTGGTTGCGAGAGGTTGCGAGTGGTTGCGAGTAGTTGCGAGTGGTTGCAAGTGGTTGCAGGTGGTTGCAAGCGGCTGCGAGTGGTTGCGAGTGGTTGCGAGAGGTTGCGAGTGGTTGCGAGTAGTTGCGAGTGGTTGCAAGTGGTTGCAGGTGGTTGCAAGCGGCTGCGAGTGGTTGCGAGTGGTTGCGAGAGGTTGCGAGTGGTTGCGAGTAGTTGCGAGTGGTTGCAAGTGGTTGCAGGTGGTTGCAAGCGGCTGCGAGTGGTTGCGAGTGGTTGCGAGAGGTTGCGAGTGGTTGCGAGTAGTTGCGAGTGGTTGCAAGTGGTTGCAGGTGGTTGCAAGCGGCTGCGAGTGGTTGCGAGTGGTTGCGAGAGGTTGCGAGTGGTTGCGAGTAGTTGCGAGTGGTTGCAAGTGGTTGCAGGTGGTTGCAAGCGGCTGCGAGTGGTTGCGAGTGGTTGCGAGAGGTTGCGAGTGGTTGCGAGTAGTTGCGAGTGGTTGCAAGTGGTTGCAGGTGGTTGCAAGCGGCTGCGAGTGGTTGCGAGTGGTTGCGAGAGGTTGCGAGTGGTTGCGAGTAGTTGCGAGTGGTTGCAAGTGGTTGCAGGTGGTTGCAAGCGGCTGCGAGTGGTTGCGAGTGGTTGCGAGAGGTTGCGAGTGGTTGCGAGTAGTTGCGAGTGGTTGCAAGTGGTTGCAGGTGGTTGCAAGCGGCTGCGAGTGGTTGCGAGTGGTTGCGAGAGGTTGCGAGTGGTTGCGAGTAGTTGCGAGTGGTTGCAAGTGGTTGCAGGTGGTTGCAAGCGGCTGCGAGTGGTTGCGAGTGGTTGCGAGAGGTTGCGAGTGGTTGCGAGTAGTTGCGAGTGGTTGCAAGTGGTTGCAGGTGGTTGCAAGCGGCTGCGAGTGGTTGCGAGTGGTTGCGAGAGGTTGCGAGTGGTTGCGAGTAGTTGCGAGTGGTTGCAAGTGGTTGCAGGTGGTTGCAAGCGGCTGCGAGTGGTTGCGAGTGGTTGCGAGAGGTTGCGAGTGGTTGCGAGTAGTTGCGAGTGGTTGCAAGTGGTTGCAGGTGGTTGCAAGCGGCTGCGAGTGGTTGCGAGTGGTTGCGAGAGGTTGCGAGTGGTTGCGAGTAGTTGCGAGTGGTTGCAAGTGGTTGCAGGTGGTTGCAAGCGGCTGCGAGTGGTTGCGAGTGGTTGCGAGAGGTTGCGAGTGGTTGCGAGTAGTTGCGAGTGGTTGCAAGTGGTTGCAGGTGGTTGCAAGCGGCTGCGAGTGGTTGCGAGTGGTTGCGAGAGGTTGCGAGTGGTTGCGAGTAGTTGCGAGTGGTTGCAAGTGGTTGCAGGTGGTTGCAAGCGGCTGCGAGTGGTTGCGAGTGGTTGCGAGAGGTTGCGAGTGGTTGCGAGTAGTTGCGAGTGGTTGCAAGTGGTTGCAGGTGGTTGCAAGCGGCTGCGAGTGGTTGCGAGTGGTTGCGAGAGGTTGCGAGTGGTTGCGAGTAGTTGCGAGTGGTTGCAAGTGGTTGCAGGTGGTTGCAAGCGGCTGCGAGTGGTTGCGAGTGGTTGCGAGAGGTTGCGAGTGGTTGCGAGTAGTTGCGAGTGGTTGCAAGTGGTTGCAGGTGGTTGCAAGCGGCTGCGAGTGGTTGCGAGTGGTTGCGAGAGGTTGCGAGTGGTTGCGAGTAGTTGCGAGTGGTTGCAAGTGGTTGCAGGTGGTTGCAAGCGGCTGCGAGTGGTTGCGAGTGGTTGCGAGAGGTTGCGAGTGGTTGCGAGTAGTTGCGAGTGGTTGCAAGTGGTTGCAGGTGGTTGCAAGCGGCTGCGAGTGGTTGCGAGTGGTTGCGAGAGGTTGCGAGTGGTTGCGAGTAGTTGCGAGTGGTTGCAAGTGGTTGCAGGTGGTTGCAAGCGGCTGCGAGTGGTTGCGAGTGGTTGCGAGAGGTTGCGAGTGGTTGCGAGTAGTTGCGAGTGGTTGCAAGTGGTTGCAGGTGGTTGCAAGCGGCTGCGAGTGGTTGCGAGTGGTTGCGAGAGGTTGCGAGTGGTTGCGAGTAGTTGCGAGTGGTTGCAAGTGGTTGCAGGTGGTTGCAAGCGGCTGCGAGTGGTTGCGAGTGGTTGCGAGAGGTTGCGAGTGGTTGCGAGTAGTTGCGAGTGGTTGCAAGTGGTTGCAGGTGGTTGCAAGCGGCTGCGAGTGGTTGCGAGTGGTTGCGAGAGGTTGCGAGTGGTTGCGAGTAGTTGCGAGTGGTTGCAAGTGGTTGCAGGTGGTTGCAAGCGGCTGCGAGTGGTTGCGAGTGGTTGCGAGAGGTTGCGAGTGGTTGCGAGTAGTTGCGAGTGGTTGCAAGTGGTTGCAGGTGGTTGCAAGCGGCTGCGAGTGGTTGCGAGTGGTTGCGAGAGGTTGCGAGTGGTTGCGAGTAGTTGCGAGTGGTTGCAAGTGGTTGCAGGTGGTTGCAAGCGGCTGCGAGTGGTTGCGAGTGGTTGCGAGAGGTTGCGAGTGGTTGCGAGTAGTTGCGAGTGGTTGCAAGTGGTTGCAGGTGGTTGCAAGCGGCTGCGAGTGGTTGCGAGTGGTTGCGAGAGGTTGCGAGTGGTTGCGAGTAGTTGCGAGTGGTTGCAAGTGGTTGCAGGTGGTTGCAAGCGGCTGCGAGTGGTTGCGAGTGGTTGCGAGAGGTTGCGAGTGGTTGCGAGTAGTTGTGAGTGGTTGCGAGTGGTTGCGAGTTGTTGAGAGTGGTTGTGAGTGGTTGCGAGTGGATGCGTATGTTTGCAAGTGGTTGCGAGTGGTTGCGACTGTTTGTGAGTGGTTGCGAGTGCTTGCAAGTGGTTGTGAGTGCTTGCAAGTGGTTGCAAGTGGATGTGAGTGGTTGCGAGTGGTTGCAAGTGGTCACGAGCGGTTTTAAGTTGTTACCAGTGGTTGCGAGTAATTGTAGTTGGTTGTGAGTGGTTGCCAGTGGTTCGAGTGGTTGCAAGTGGTTTGCAAGTGGTTGCGAGTTGTTTGCAAGTGGTTGCAAATGGTTGCAAGTCGTTGGGAGTCGTTGGAACCAGTTGCGAGTGGTTGCGAGTGATTAGGAGTGGCTGCGAGTGGTTACAAGTGGTTGCAAGTGGTTGTGAGTGGTTGTGAGTGGTTGCGAGTTGTTCCGAGTGCTTGGACGTGTTGTGAGTGGTTGTGAATCATTTTGAGTGGTTGCGAGTGGTTGCAGGTGCTTGCTAGTGGTTCCAAGTTGTTGCAATCGGTTGCGAGTTTTTGCGGGTGGTTGCATGTTGTTGCGAGTAGTTGCAAGTGGAAGCGAATGGCTGCGAGTGGTTGCGAGTAATTGCGAATGGTTGCAAGTGCTTGTTAGTGCTTACAAGTGTTTACGAGTGCTTGTCAGTGGTAGCGAGTGGTTGCGAATGGTTGCGAGTTGTTGCGAGTGGTTGCGAGTGGCTGCAAGTTGTTTTGAGTGGTTGCGAGTGGTTGCGAATGCTTGGGAGTGGTTGGGAGTGGTTGCGAGTTGTCACAAGTGGTTCCGAGTGGTTTTGAGTGGTTGCAAGTTGTTGCAAATGGTTGCGCGTGGTTGTGAGTGGTTGCGAGTACTTGCAAGTGGTTGTGAGTGCTTGCAAGTGGTTGCAAGTGGATGTGAGTGGTTGCGAGTGGTTGCAAGTGGTTGTGAGTGGTAACAAGTGGTTACGACTGCTCGCAAATGGTTGTGAGTGGTTGCGACTGGTTATGAGTGGTTGCGAGTGGTTGCGAGTGGTTGCAAGTGGTTGCGAGTGGTTGCGAGTGGCTGCGAGTGGTTAGGAGTGGTTGCGAGTGGTTACGAGTGGTTGTGAGTGGTTTCAAGTGATTGAAAGTGAGTACAAGGATTGCAAGTGGTTGCGAATGGTTGCGAGTTGTAACAAGTAATTGCGAGTTGTTACGAGTGGTTAGGAGTGGTTGCGAGTCATTGCGAGTGATTTAGAGTGGTTGCAAGTGGTTGCGAGTGCTTGCAAGTGGTTGTGATTGGTTGCAAGTGGTTCTGAGTGGTTGCAAGTGGTTGCGAGCGGTTTTAAGTCATTACGAGTGGTTGCAAGTAATTGCAGTTGGTTGTGAGTGGTTTCCAGTGGTTGCGAGTGGTTGCAAGTGGTTGGAAGTGGTTGCAAGTTGTTGCAAGTGGTTGCATATGGTTGCAAGTCGTTGGGAGTCGTTGACGGTGGTTGCGAGTCGTTGCGAGTGATTAGGAGTGGCTGCGAGTGCTTCCAAGTGGTTGCATGTGGTTGTGAGTGGTTTTGAGTGGTTGCGAGTGGTTCCAAGCGCTTGGACGTATTGTGTGTGGTTGTGAGTGGTTTCTAGTGGTTGCAAGTTGTTGCAGGTGCTTGCGAGTGGTTCCAAGTGGTTGCAATTGGTTGTGAGTTTTTGCGGGTGGTTGCATGTTGTTGCGAGTAGTTGCAAGTGGTTGCAAATGGCTGCGAGTGGTTGCGAGTAATTGCGACTGGTTGCAAGTTCTTGTGAGTGCTTACAAGTGTTTACGAGTGCTTGTAAGTGGTTACGAGTGGTTACGAGTGGTTGCGAGTGGTTGCGAGTGGTTGCGAGTGGTTGCAAGTCGTTCTGAGTGCTTGCGAGTGGTTGCAAGTGCTTGGGAGTGGTTGGGAGTGGTTGCGAGTTGTCACAAGAGGTTGCGGGTGGTTGCGAGTAGTTGCGAGTCGTTGCAAGTGGTTGCAAATGGTTGGGAGTGGTTGCAAGTCGTTCTGAGTGGTTGCGAGTGGTTGCGAGTGCTTGGGAATGGTTGGGAGTGGTTGCGCGTTGTCACAAGTGGTTGCGAGTGGTTGCGAGTGGTTGCGAGTGGTTGCAAGTGGTTGTGAGTGGTTGCGAATGGTTAAGAGTGGTTGCAATTTGGTGTGAGTTGTTGCAAGTGCTTGCGAGTGGTTGCGAGTGGTTATGACTGGTTACGAGTGTTTGCAAGTAATTGCAAGTGGTTTCCAGTGGATGTGAGTGGTTGTGGGTGGTTGCAAGTGGTTGCGAGTAGTTGCGAGTGGTTGCCAATGGTTGCAAGTGGTTGCGAGTGGTTTCAAGTGGTTGCAAGTGGTTGCAAGGGGCTGCGAGTGGTTGCAAGTTTTTGCGTGTGGTTGCGAGTGGTTGCAAGTGGTTGCGAGTGGTTACGAGTGGTTGCGAGTGGTTGCGAGTGGTTGAAAGAGGTTGCGAGTGGTTGCAAGTAGTTGCGAGAAGTTGCGAGTAGTTGTGAGACGTTGCGAGTGATTCTGAATGGTTGCGAGTGGTTGCGATTGGTTGAGAGTGGTTGCGAGTGGTTGCGAGTGGTTGCGTATGTTTGCAAGAATTTGCGAGTGGTTTTGAGTGGTTGTGAGCGGTTGCGAGTGGTTGCCAGTGGTTGCGAGGTGTTGCGAGTGGTTATGTGTGGTTGCGAGTGGTTGCAAGTGGCTGCAAGTGGTTGCAAGTGGTTATAAATGGTTGCCAGTGGTTGTGACTGGTTGCGAGTGATTGCGAGGTGTTGCAAGTCGTTGTGAGTGGTTGTGAGTGGTTTTGAGTGGTTGCGAGTGGTTGTGAGTGGTTGGGAGTGATTGCGAGTGGTTACGAGTAAGTTGCAAGTTGTTGCAAGTTGTTGCGAATGGTTGCGATTGGTTTCGAGTGGTTGCGAGTGGTTGTGAGTGGTTGCAAGTGGTTGCAAGTGGTTACGAGTGGTTGCGAGTAGTTGTGAGTGATTGCAAGTGGTTGCGAGTACTTGCAAGTGGTTGCCAGTTGTTGCGAGTGGTTGCGAGTGGTTGCGAGTGGTTTGAAGTTTCTGCGAGTGGTTGCGAATGGCTGCGAGTGGATGCGAGTGGTCGCAACTGGTTGTGACTGGTTGCGAGTGGTTGCGAGTGGTTGCAAGATGTTGCGAGTGGTTGCGAGTGGTTGCGAGTGGTTTCGAGTGGTTACGAGTGGTTGCGAGTGGTTGTGAGTTGTTGCGAGTGCTTACGAGTGGTTGTGTGTGGTTTCGAGTGGTTGCGAGTGGTTGCAAGTGGTTGCGTGTGGTTGCGAGTGGTTGCAAGTGGTTGTGAGTGCTTGCGAGTGGTTAGGACTGGTTGCCAGTGGTTGCCAGTGGTTGCGAGTAGTTGCAAGTGGTTTCAAGTGGTTGCATGTGATTCCAAGTGATCGCGAGTCGTTGCCAGTGGTTGCGATTGGTTGCAAGTTGTTGAGAGTGGTTCTGAGTGATTGGTAGTGGTTGTGAGTTGTTGCGAGTGGTTGAAAGTGGTTGTGAGTGGTTGTCAGTGGTTGCGAATGTTTGCATGTGCTTGCAAGTGGTTGTGAGTGGTTGTGAGTGGTTGCAAGTGGTTGCGAGTAGTTGCGAGTGGTTGCGAGTGGTTACAAGTGGTTGCAAGTGGTTGCAAGTCGTTGCAAGTGGTTGCAAATGATTATGAGTGGTTGCGAGTGGTTGGGAGTGGTTGTGTGTGCTTGCGAGTGCTTGCAAGTGGTTGTGAGTGTTTGCAAGTGGTTGCGAGTGGATATGAGTGGTTGTGAGTGGTTGCAAGGGGTTGTGAGTGGTTGCAAGTGGTTGCCAATGGTTACAAGTGGTTGCGAGTGGTTGCAAGTAGTTGCAAGTGGTTGCAAGCGGCTGCGAGTGGTTGCAAGTTTTATTGAGTGGTTGCAAGTGGTTGCGAGTGGTTGCGAGTGGTTGCGAGTGGTTGCGAGTGGTTGCGAGTTTTTGCAAGTGGTTGCGAGTGGTTGCGAGTGGTTGTGAGTGGTTGTGAGTGGTTGCGAGTGCTTGCGAGTGGTTGCGAGTGGTTGCGAGTGGTTGCAAGAGGTTGCGAGTGGTTGCAAGTAGTTGCCAGACGTTGCGAGTGGTTGTGAGTCGTTTCGAGTGATTGTGAGTGGTTCCGAGTGGTTGCGAGTGGTTGCGAGTGGTTGCAAGAGGTTGCGAGTGGTTGCAAGTAGTTGCCAGACGTTGCGAGTGGTTGTGAGTCGTTTCGAGTGATTGTGAGTGGTTCCGAGTGGTTGCGAGTGGTTGCGAGTGGTTGCAAGAGGTTGCGAGTGGTTGCAAGTAGTTGCCAGACGTTGCGAGTGGTTGTGAGTCGTTTCGAGTGATTGTGAGTGGTTCCGAGTGGTTGCGAGTGGTTGCGAGTGGTTGCAAGAGGTTGCGAGTGGTTGCAAGTAGTTGCCAGACGTTGCGAGTGGTTGTGAGTCGTTTCGAGTGATTGTGAGTGGTTCCGAGTGGTTGCGAGTGGTTGCGAGTGGTTGCAAGAGGTTGCGAGTGGTTGCAAGTAGTTGCCAGACGTTGCGAGTGGTTGTGAGTCGTTTCGAGTGATTGTGAGTGGTTCCGAGTGGTTGCGAGTGGTTGCGAGTGGTTGCAAGAGGTTGCGAGTGGTTGCAAGTAGTTGCCAGACGTTGCGAGTGGTTGTGAGTCGTTTCGAGTGATTGTGAGTGGTTCCGAGTGGTTGCGAGTGGTTGCGAGTGGTTGCAAGAGGTTGCGAGTGGTTGCAAGTAGTTGCCAGACGTTGCGAGTGGTTGTGAGTCGTTTCGAGTGATTGTGAGTGGTTCCGAGTGGTTGCGAGTGGTTGCGAGTGGTTGCAAGAGGTTGCGAGTGGTTGCAAGTAGTTGCCAGACGTTGCGAGTGGTTGTGAGTCGTTTCGAGTGATTGTGAGTGGTTCCGAGTGGTTGCGAGTGGTTGCGAGTGGTTGCAAGAGGTTGCGAGTGGTTGCAAGTAGTTGCCAGACGTTGCGAGTGGTTGTGAGTCGTTTCGAGTGATTGTGAGTGGTTCCGAGTGGTTGCGAGTGGTTGCGAGTGGTTGCAAGAGGTTGCGAGTGGTTGCAAGTAGTTGCCAGACGTTGCGAGTGGTTGTGAGTCGTTTCGAGTGATTGTGAGTGGTTCCGAGTGGTTGCGAGTGGTTGCGAGTGGTTACGTGTGGTTGCGAGTGGTTGCAAGTGGTTGCAAGTGGTTGAGAGTGGTTATAAATGGTTGCCAGTGGTTGCGACTGGTTGCGAGTGGTTGCGAGGCGTTGCGAGTGGTTGAAAGTGGTTGTGAGTGGTTGTGAGTGGTTGCGAATGTTTGCAAGTGCTTGCAAGTCGTTATGAGTGGTTGTGAGTGGTTGCAAATGGTTACGAGTAGTTGCAAGTGGTTGCGAGTGGTTGCAAGTGCTTGCAAGTGGTTGCAAGTGGTTGCAAATGATTACGAGTGGCTGCGAGTAGTGGGGAGTGGTTGTGTGTGCTTGCGAGTGCTTGCATGTGGTTGTGAGTGTTTGCAAGTGGTCACGAGTGGATATGAGTGGTTGTGAGTGGTTGCAACGGGTTTTGAGTGGTTGCAAGTGGTTGCGAGTGGTTGCGAATGGTTGCGAGTGGTTGCGTGTGGTTTCGAGTGGTTGTGAGTCATTGCGAGTGGTTGCGAGTGGTTGCAAGTGGTTGCGAGTGGTTGCGAATGGTTGCGAGTGGTTGCGTGTGGTTTCGAGTGGTTGTGAGTCATTGCGAGTGGTTGCGAGTGGTTGCAAGTGGCTGAGAGTGGTTGCGATTGGTTGGGAGTGTTTACAAGTGGTTTCAAGTTGTTGCAAGCTGTTGCAAGTGGTTGCGAGTGGTTGCAAGTGGTTGCGAGTGGTTGCAAGTGGTTGCGAATGGTTGCAAGTGGTTGCGAGTGGTTGCGAGTCATTGCATGTGTTTGCGAGTGCTTCCAAGTGGTTGTGAGTGCTTGCAAGTGGTTGGGAGTGGATGCGAGTGGTTGTGAGTCGTTGCAAGGGGTTGCGAGTGGTTGCAAGTGCTTGTGAGTGGTTGCAAATGGTTGCGAGTGGTTGCGAGTGGTTGCGAGTGGTTGCGAGTGTTTGCGAGTGGTTGCGAGTGGTTGCGAATGGTT
>SZWC01014235.1:63073-75740 GCA_023375785.1 Penium margaritaceum | reverse complement strand
TTGTGCCAGAGTTGTGCCAGAGTTGTGCCAGAGTTGTGCCAGAGTTGTGCAAGAGTTGTGCCAGAGTTGTGCCAGAGTTGTGCCAGAGTTGTGCCAGAGTTGTGCCAGAGTTATGCCAGAGTTGTGCTAGAGTTGTGCCAGAGTTGTGCCAGTGCTATGCCAGAGTTGGGCCTGAGGTGTACCAGAGTTGTGCCAGAGTTGTACCAGAGTTCTTCTAGATTTGTTCCAGAGTTGTGCCAGAGTTGTGGTAGGTTGGTGCCAGAGTTGTGCCAGTGTTGTGCCAGAGTTGTGCCAGTGTTGTGCCAGAGTTGTGCCAGAGTTTTGAGGAAGTTGTGACAAAGTTGTGCCAGGCTTATGCCAGAGATGTGCCAGAGTTGTGCCAGAGTTGTGCCAGAGTTTGCCAGAGTCGTTCCAGAGTTGTGCCAGAGTTGTGCCAGAGTTGTGCCAGAGGTGTGCCAGAGTTGTGCCAGAGTTGTGCCCGAGTTGTGCCAGAGTTGTGCCAGAGTTTTGCCAGGGTCCTGCCAGAGTTGTGCCAGAGTTGTGCAAGAGTTTCTCCAGAGTTGTGCCAAAGTTGTGCCAGAGTTGTGGCAGAGTTGTGCCAGAGTTGTGCCAGAGGTGTGCCAGAGTTGTGCCAGAGTTGTGCCCGAGTTGTGCCAGAGTTGTGCCAGAGTTTTGCCAGGGTCCTGCCAGAGTTGTGCCAGAGTTGTGCAAGAGTTTCTCCAGAGTTGTGCCAAAGTTGTGCCAGAGTTGTGGCAGAGTTGTGCCAGAGTTGTGCCAGAGGTGTGCCAGAGTTGTGCCAGAGTTGTGCCCGAGTTGTGCCAGAGTTGTGCCAGAGTTTTGCCAGGGTCCTGCCAGAGTTGTGCCAGAGTTGTGCAAGAGTTTCTCCAGAGTTGTGCCAAAGTTGTGCCAGAGTTGTGGCAGAGTTGTGCCAGAGTTGTGCCAGAGGTGTGCCAGAGTTG
This sequence comes from Penium margaritaceum, assembly GCA_023375785.1. NCBI lineage: Eukaryota > Viridiplantae > Streptophyta > Zygnematophyceae > Desmidiales > Peniaceae > Penium > Penium margaritaceum. The sequence goes on along the minus strand of SZWC01014235.1, from coordinate 74,781 downwards.
TGCCAGAGTTGTGCCCGAGTTGTGCCAGAGTTGTGCCAGAGTTTTGCCAGGGTCCTGCCAGAGTTGTGCCAGAGTTGTGCAAGAGTTTCTCCAGAGTTGTGCCAAAGTTGTGCCAGAGTTGTGGCAGAGTTGTGCCAGAGTTGTGCCAGAGGTGTGCCAGAGTTGTGCCAGAGTTGTGCCCGAGTTGTGCCAGAGTTGTGCCAGAGTTTTGCCAGGGTCCTGCCAGAGTTGTGCCAGAGTTGTGCAAGAGTTTCTCCAGAGTTGTGCCAAAGTTGTGCCAGAGTTGTGGCAGAGTTGTGCCAGAGTTGTGCCAGAGGTGTGCCAGAGTTGTGCCAGAGTTGTGCCCGAGTTGTGCCAGAGTTGTGCCAGAGTTTTGCCAGGGTCCTGCCAGAGTTGTGCCAGAGTTGTGCAAGAGTTTCTCCAGAGTTGTGCCAAAGTTGTGCCAGAGTTGTGGCAGAGTTGTGCCAGAGTTGTGCCAGAGGTGTGCCAGAGTTGTGCCAGAGTTGTGCCCGAGTTGTGCCAGAGTTGTGCCAGAGTTTTGCCAGGGTCCTGCCAGAGTTGTGCCAGAGTTGTGCAAGAGTTTCTCCAGAGTTGTGCCAAAGTTGTGCCAGAGTTGTGGCAGAGTTGTGCCAGAGTTGTGCCAGAGGTGTGCCAGAGTTGTGCCAGAGTTGTGCCCGAGTTGTGCCAGAGTTGTGCCAGAGTTTTGCCAGGGTCCTGCCAGAGTTGTGCCAGAGTTGTGCAAGAGTTTCTCCAGAGTTGTGCCAAAGTTGTGCCAGAGTTGTGGCAGAGTTGTGCCAGAGTTGTGCCAGAGGTGTGCCAGAGTTGTGCCAGAGTTGTGCCCGAGTTGTGCCAGAGTTGTGCCAGAGTTTTGCCAGGGTCCTGCCAGAGTTGTGCCAGAGTTGTGCAAGAGTTTCTCCAGAGTTGTGCCAAAGTTGTGCCAGAGTTGTGGCAGAGTTGTGCCAGAGTTGTGCCAGAGGTGTGCCAGAGTTGTGCCAGAGTTGTGCCAGAGTTGTGCCAGAGTTGTGCCAGGGTTGTGCCAGAGTTGTGCCAGAGTTGTGCCAGAGTTGTGCCAGAGTTGTGCCAGATTTGTGCCAGAGTTGTGCCTGAATTTTGCCAGGGTCGAGCCAGAGTTGTGCCAGAGTTGTGCCAGAGGTTTTCCAGAGTTGTGCCAGAGTTGTGCCAGAGATGTGCCTGAGGTGTAGAAGAGTTTGGCCAGAGTTGAGCCAAATTTGTGCAAGAGTTGAGCAAGAGTTGTGCCAGAGTTGTGCCAGAGTTGTGCCAGAGTTGTGCCAGAGTTGTGCTAGTGTTGTGCCAGTGCTGTACCAGAGTTGGGCTAGAGTTGTGCCAGAGTGGTGCCAGAGTTGTGTCAGAGTTGTGCCAGAGTTGGGCCAGATTTGTGCCAAATTTGTGCCATAGTTGTGCCAGAGTTGTGCCAGAGTTGTTCAAGAGTTGTGCCAGAGTTGTGCCAGAGTTGTTCCAGAGGTGTGCGATAGCTCGGTCGGAGTTGTGCCAGACTTGTGCCAGAGTTGTGCCAGAGGTGTGCCAGAGTTGTGCCAGAGTTGTGCCAATGGTGTGCCAGAGTTGTGCCAGAGTTGTTCCAGAGCTGTGCCCGAGTTGTGCCAGAGTTGTGCCAGAGATGTGCCAGAGTTGTTCCAGAGTTGTGCCAGTGTTGAGCCAGAGTTGTGCCAGAGGTGTGCTAGAGTTGTGCCAGAGATGTGCCAGAGTTGTTCCAGAGTTGTGCCAGTGTTGAGCCAGAGTTGTGCCAGAGGTGTGCTAGAGTTGTGCCAGAGATGTGCCAGAGTTGTTCCAGAGTTGTGCCAGTGTTGAGCCAGAGTTGTGCCAGAGGTGTGCTAGAGTTGTGCCAGAGATGTGCCAGAGTTGTTCCAGAGTTGTGCCAGTGTTGAGCCAGAGTTGTGCCAGAGGTGTGCTAGAGTTGTGCCAGAGATGTGCCAGAGTTGTTCCAGAGTTGTGCCAGTGTTGAGCCAGAGTTGTGCCAGAGGTGTGCTAGAGTTGTGCCAGAGATGTGCCAGAGTTGTTCCAGAGTTGTGCCAGTGTTGAGCCAGAGTTGTGCCAGAGGTGTGCTAGAGTTGTGCCAGAGATGTGCCAGAGTTGTTCCAGAGTTGTGCCAGTGTTGAGCCAGAGTTGTGCCAGAGGTGTGCTAGAGTTGTGCCAGAGATGTGCCAGAGTTGTTCCAGAGTTGTGCCAGTGTTGAGCCAGAGTTGTGCCAGAGGTGTGCTAGAGTTGTGCCAGAGATGTGCCAGAGTTGTTCCAGAGTTGTGCCAGTGTTGAGCCAGAGTTGTGCCAGAGGTGTGCTAGAGTTGTGCCAGAGATGTGCCAGAGTTGTTCCAGAGTTGTGCCAGTGTTGAGCCAGAGTTGTGCCAGAGGTGTGCTAGAGTTGTGCCAGAGATGTGCCAGAGTTGTTCCAGAGTTGTGCCAGTGTTGAGCCAGAGTTGTGCCAGAGGTGTGCTAGAGTTGTGCCAGAGATGTGCCAGAGTTGTTCCAGAGTTGTGCCAGTGTTGAGCCAGAGTTGTGCCAGAGGTGTGCTAGAGTTGTGCCAGAGATGTGCCAGAGTTGTTCCAGAGTTGTGCCAGTGTTGAGCCAGAGTTGTGCCAGAGGTGTGCTAGAGTTGTGCCAGAGATGTGCCAGAGTTGTTCCAGAGTTGTGCCAGTGTTGAGCCAGAGTTGTGCCAGAGGTGTGCTAGAGTTGTGCCAGAGATGTGCCAGAGTTGTTCCAGAGTTGTGCCAGTGTTGAGCCAGAGTTGTGCCAGAGGTGTGCTAGAGTTGTGCCAGAGATGTGCCAGAGTTGTTCCAGAGTTGTGCCAGTGTTGAGCCAGAGTTGTGCCAGAGGTGTGCTAGAGTTGTGCCAGAGATGTGCCAGAGTTGTTCCAGAGTTGTGCCAGTGTTGAGCCAGAGTTGTGCCAGAGGTGTGCTAGAGTTGTGCCAGAGATGTGCCAGAGTTGTTCCAGAGTTGTGCCAGTGTTGAGCCAGAGTTGTGCCAGAGGTGTGCTAGAGTTGTGCCAGAGATGTGCCAGAGTTGTTCCAGAGTTGTGCCAGTGTTGAGCCAGAGTTGTGCCAGAGGTGTGCTAGAGTTGTGCCAGAGATGTGCCAGAGTTGTTCCAGAGTTGTGCCAGTGTTGAGCCAGAGTTGTGCCAGAGGTGTGCTAGAGTTGTGCCAGAGATGTGCCAGAGTTGTTCCAGAGTTGTGCCAGTGTTGAGCCAGAGTTGTGCCAGAGGTGTGCTAGAGTTGTGCCAGAGATGTGCCAGAGTTGTTCCAGAGTTGTGCCAGTGTTGAGCCAGAGTTGTGCCAGAGGTGTGCTAGAGTTGTGCCAGAGATGTGCCAGAGTTGTTCCAGAGTTGTGCCAGTGTTGAGCCAGAGTTGTGCCAGAGGTGTGCTAGAGTTGTGCCAGAGATGTGCCAGAGTTGTTCCAGAGTTGTGCCAGTGTTGAGCCAGAGTTGTGCCAGAGGTGTGCTAGAGTTGTGCCAGAGATGTGCCAGAGTTGTTCCAGAGTTGTGCCAGTGTTGAGCCAGAGTTGTGCCAGAGGTGTGCTAGAGTTGTGCCAGAGATGTGCCAGAGTTGTTCCAGAGTTGTGCCAGTGTTGAGCCAGAGTTGTGCCAGAGGTGTGCTAGAGTTGTGCCAGAGATGTGCCAGAGTTGTTCCAGAGTTGTGCCAGTGTTGAGCCAGAGTTGTGCCAGAGGTGTGCTAGAGTTGTGCCAGAGATGTGCCAGAGTTGTTCCAGAGTTGTGCCAGTGTTGAGCCAGAGTTGTGCCAGAGGTGTGCTAGAGTTGTGCCAGAGATGTGCCAGAGTTGTTCCAGAGTTGTGCCAGTGTTGAGCCAGAGTTGTGCCAGAGGTGTGCTAGAGTTGTGCCAGAGATGTGCCAGAGTTGTTCCAGAGTTGTGCCAGTGTTGAGCCAGAGTTGTGCCAGAGGTGTGCTAGAGTTGTGCCAGAGATGTGCCAGAGTTGTTCCAGAGTTGTGCCAGTGTTGAGCCAGAGTTGTGCCAGAGGTGTGCTAGAGTTGTGCCAGAGATGTGCCAGAGTTGTTCCAGAGTTGTGCCAGTGTTGAGCCAGAGTTGTGCCAGAGGTGTGCTAGAGTTGTGCCAGAGATGTGCCAGAGTTGTTCCAGAGTTGTGCCAGTGTTGAGCCAGAGTTGTGCCAGAGGTGTGCTAGAGTTGTGCCAGAGATGTGCCAGAGTTGTTCCAGAGTTGTGCCAGTGTTGAGCCAGAGTTGTGCCAGAGGTGTGCTAGAGTTGTGCCAGAGATGTGCCAGAGTTGTTCCAGAGTTGTGCCCCAGTTGTGCCAAAGTCGTGCCAGAGTTGTGCCAGAGTTGTACCAGAGTTGTGCAAGAGCTGTGCCAGACTTGTGCCAGAGTTGTGCCAGAGTTGTGCCAGAGTTGTGCCAGAGTTGTGCCAGAGTTGTGCAAGAGTTTTGCCAGGGTCCTGCCAGAGTTGTGCCAGAGTTTTGCCAGAGTTTCTACAGCATTGTGCCAGAGTTGTGCCAGAGTTGTGCCAGAGTTGTTCCAGAGTTGTGCCAGAGTTGTCCCAGAGATTTGCCTGAGGTGTGTGAAAGTTGGACCAGAGTTGTTCCAGAGGTGTGCAAGAGTTATGCAAGAGTTGTGCCAGAGTTGTGCCAGAGTTGTACCAGAGTTCTGCCAGAGTTGTGCCAGATTTGTGCCAGAATTATGCCAGAGTTGTGCAAGAGTTGTGCAAGAGTTGTGCCAGAGTTGTGCCAAAGTTGTTCCAGAGTTGTGCCAGAGTTGTGCCAGAGTTGTGCCAGAGTTGTGCCAGAGTTGTGCCAAAGTTGTGCCAGCTTGTGCCAGCATTGTGCCAGAGTTGTGCCAGAGGTGTGTCAGAGTTGTTCCAGAGTTGTGCCAGAGTTGTATCAGAGTTGTGCCAGAGTTGTGTCAGTTGCGCCAGTGCTGGGCAAGAGTTGTGCCAGAGTTGTGCCACTGTTGTGCTAGAGTTGTGCCAGCGTTGTGCCAGAGTTGTGACAAAAATGTGATAAAGCTGTGTCAGAGTTGTGCAGCGTTGTGCCAGAGTTGTGCCAGAGTTGTGCCAGAGTTGTGCCAGAGTTTTGCCACCATTCTGCCAGAGTTGTGCCAGAGTTGTGCTAGAGTTGTGCCAGAGTTGTGCCTGAGTTGTGCCAAGGTTGCGCCAGAGTTGTGCCAGAGTTGTGCTAGAGTTGTGCCAGAGTTGTGCCTGAGTTGTGCCAAGGTTGCGCCAGAGTTGTGCCAGAGTTGTGCTAGAGTTGTGCCAGAGTTGTGCCTGAGTTGTGCCAAGGTTGCGCCAGAGTTGTGCCAGAGTTGTGCTAGAGTTGTGCCAGAGTTGTGCCTGAGTTGTGCCAAGGTTGCGCCAGAGTTGTGCCAGAGTTGTGCTAGAGTTGTGCCAGAGTTGTGCCTGAGTTGTGCCAAGGTTGCGCCAGAGTTGTGCCAGAGTTGTGCTAGAGTTGTGCCAGAGTTGTGCCTGAGTTGTGCCAAGGTTGCGCCAGAGTTGTGCCAGAGTTGTGCTAGAGTTGTGCCAGAGTTGTGCCTGAGTTGTGCCAAGGTTGCGCCAGAGTTGTGCCAGAGTTGTGCTAGAGTTGTGCCAGAGTTGTGCCTGAGTTGTGCCAAGGTTGCGCCAGAGTTGTGCCAGAGTTGTGCTAGAGTTGTGCCAGAGTTGTGCCTGAGTTGTGCCAAGGTTGCGCCAGAGTTGTGCCAGAGTTGTGCTAGAGTTGTGCCAGAGTTGTGCCTGAGTTGTGCCAAGGTTGCGCCAGAGTTGTGCCAGAGTTGTGCTAGAGTTGTGCCAGAGTTGTGCCTGAGTTGTGCCAAGGTTGCGCCAGAGTTGTGCCAGAGTTGTGCTAGAGTTGTGCCAGAGTTGTGCCTGAGTTGTGCCAAGGTTGCGCCAGAGTTGTGCCAGAGTTGTGCTAGAGTTGTGCCAGAGTTGTGCCTGAGTTGTGCCAAGGTTGCGCCAGAGTTGTGCCAGAGTTGTGCGAGAGGTGTGCCAGAGTTCTGCCAGAGGTGTGCCAGAGTTGTGCCAGAGTTGTGCCAGAATTATGCCAGAGTTGTGCCAGAGGTGTGCACGATTTGGGCCAGAGTTGTGCCAGAGTAGTGGCAGAGTATTGCCAGAGTTTTGCCAGAGTTGTGCCAGGGTTGTAACAGAGTTGTCCCAGAGTTGTGCCAGAGTTGTGCCAGAGTTGTGCCAGATTTGTGCCAGAGTTGTGCCAGAGTTTTGTCAGAGTTCTGCCAGAGTTGTGCCACAGTTGTGCCAGGATTCTTCCAGAGTGTCTCAGAGGTGTGCACGGTTGTGCCAGAGATGTGCCAGAATAGTGCCCGAGTTCTGCCAGAGTTATGGCAGAGTTGTGCCTGAGCTGTGCCAGGGTCGTGCCAGAGCTGTGCCAGAGTTGTGCCAGAGTTGTGCCAGAGTTGTGCCAGGGTTGTTCCAGAGTTGTGCCAGAGTTGTCCCACAGTTGTGCCAGAGTTCTGCCAGAGTGTGCAAGAGGTGTGCACGGTTGTGCCAGAGTTATGCCAGAGCTGTGCCAGAGTTTTGCCAGACTTGTGCCAGATTAGGGCCAGATGTGTTCCAGAGTGGTGCCATAGATTTGCCAGAGTTGTGCCAGAGTCGAGCCAGAGTTGTGCCAGAGTTCTGCCAGACTTGTGCCAGAATTGTGCCAGGTTGTGCCAGAGTTGTGCTAGAGTTGTGCCAGAGTTGTGCAATAGTTGTGCCAGAGATGTGCCAGAGTTGTGCCAGAGTTGAGCCAGAGTTGTGCCAGAGTTGTGCCAGAGTTGTGCCAGAGTTGTTCCAGAGTTGTGCCAGAATTATGCCAGAGTTGTGCCAAAGGTGTGCGCGATTTGGGCCAGCGTTGTGCCAGAGCTGTGCCACAGTTCTGCCGGAGTTGTGGCAGAGTTGTGCCAGAGTTGTGACTGGGTTGTGCCAAAGCTGTGCCAGGGTTGTGCCAGAGTTGTGCCAGAGTTGTGCCGGAGTTGTGCCAGAGTTGTGCCAGAGTTGTGCCAGAGTTCTGCCAGAGTTGTGCCACAATTGTGCCAGAGTTCTGCCAGAGTGTGCTAGAGGTGTGCACGGCTGTGCCATCGTTTTGCCAGAGTTGTGCCAGAGTTGTGCCAGAGTTGTGCCAGAGTTCTGCCAGAGTTGTGCCACAATTGTGCCAGAGTTCTGCCAGAGTGTGCTAGAGGTGTGCACGGCTGTGCCATCGTTTTGCCAGAGTTGTGCCAGAGTTGTGCCAGAGTTGTCCCAGAGTTGTGCCAGAGATGTGCGAGAGTAGTGCCAGAGTTTTGCCCGAGTTGTGCCAGAGTTGTAACAGAGTTGTGCCACGAGTGTGGCAGAGTTGTGGAAGAGTTGTTCCAGAATTATGCCAGGGTGTGCCAGAGCTGTGCCAGAGTTGTGCCAGAGTTGTGCCAGAGTTGTGCCAGAGTTGTGCCAGAGTTGGGCCTGAGTTGTGCCAGAGATGTGCCAGGTTGGTGCCAAAGTTTTGCGAGTGTTGTGGCACAGTTGTGCCCGAGTTTTGGCAGAGTTGTGCCAGGGTTTTACCAGAGTTGGGCCAATGCTGTGCTAGAGTTGTGCCATATTTCTGCCAGAGTTGTGCCAGAGTTGTGCCAGAGTAGGGCCAGATTTTTGCCAGAGTTGTTCCATAGTTGTGCCAGAGTTGTGCCAGAGTTGAGCCAGAGTTGTGGCAGAGTTGTGCCAGAGTTGTCGCAAACTTGTGCCAGAATTGTGCAAGGTTGTGCCAGAGGTGTGCCAGAGTTCTGCCACAGTTGTGCCAGAGTTGTGCCAGTGTTCTGCCAGAGTTGTGCCAGAGTTGTGCCAGAGTTTTTCCAGAGTTGTGCAAGAGTTGTGCCAGTGTTGTGCCGAAGTTGTGCCAGAGTTGTGCCAGACTCGTGTCAGAGTTGTGCCAGAGTTGTGCCAGAGCTTCGCCAGAGTTGTTCCAAAGTTGTGGCAGACGTTTGCCAGAGGTGTGCGAGATTTGGGCCAGAGTTGTGCCAGAGTTGTGCCAGAGTTGTGCCAGAGTTGTGCCAGGGTTGTGCTGGAGTTGTGCCAGAGATGTGCCAAAGTTGTGCCACAGCTCTGCCAGAGTTCTGCCAGAGTGTGCCAGAGGTGTGCACGGTTGTTCCAGAGTTGTGCCAGAGTTGTGTCAAAGTTGTGCCAGAGTTGTGCCAGAGTTGTGGCACTTGTGCCAGAATTGTGACAGGTTGTGCCAGATCTGTGCCAGAGTTGTGCCAGAGTTGTTCCAAAGTTGTGCAAGGGTTGTGCTAGTGTTGTGCCAGGGTTGTGCCAGAGTTGTTCCAGAGTTGTGCCAGAGTTTTGGCACAGCTGTGCCAGAGTTCTGCCAGAGTGTGCACGGTTGTGCCAGAGATGTGCGAGAGTTATGCCAGAGTTGTGCCAGAGTTGTGCCAGAGTTGTGCCAGAGGTGTGCCAGAGTTGTTCCAGCGTTGTGCAAGAGTTGGTCCAGAGTTGTGCCTGAGTTGTGCCAGAGTTGTGCCAGAGTTGTGCCAGAGTTGTGCCAGAGTTGTGCAAGAGTTTTGTCGGAGTTGTGCCAGGGTTGTGACAAAGGTGTGCCAGCGTTGTGCCAGAGTTGTGCCAGAGTTGTGCCAGAGTTGTGCCAGAGTTGTGCAAGAGTTTTGTCGGAGTTGTGCCAGGGTTGTGACAAAGGTGTGCCAGCGTTGTGCCAGAGTTTGGCCAGAATTGTGCCTGAGTTGTGCAACAGTGTGTTAGAGGTGTGGATGGTTGTGGCAGAGTGGTGGCAGAGTTGTGCCAGAGTTGTGCCAGAGTAGGTCCAGATTTTTGCCAGAGTTTTGCCATAGTTTTCCCAGGGTTGTGCCAGAGTTGAGCCAGAGTTGTGCCAGACTTGTGTTACAACTGTGCTAGGTTGAGCCAGAAATGTGCCAGAGTTGTGCCTTAGTTGTGCCAGAGTTGTGCCAGAGTTGTGCCAGAGTTGTGCCAGAGTTGTGCCAGAGTTGTGCAAGAGTTGTGTCGGAGTTGTGCCAGGGTGATGACAGAGTTGTGCCAGGGTTGTGCTAGAGTTGTGCCAGAGTTGTGCCAGAGTTGTGCCAGAGTTGTGCCAGAGTTGTGCCAGAGTTGTGCAAGAGTTGTGTCGGAGTTGTGCCAGGGTGATGACAGAGTTGTGCCAGGGTTGTGCTTGAGTTGTGCCAGAGTTGGGCCAACATTGTTCCAGAGTTGTGCCAGAGTTGTGCCAGAGTTGTGCCAGAGTTGTTCCAGAGGTGTGCAAGAATTATGCCATAGTTGTGCCAGAGGTGTGCGAGATTTGGACCAGAGTCGTGCCATGGTTGTGCCAGAATTGTGCCAGAGTTGTGCCAGATTTGTGCAAGAGTTGTGCAAGAGTGGGGCCAGAGTATTGCCAGAGTTGTGCCAGAGTTGTGCGAATGTTGTGCCAGAGTAGTGCCAGAGTTTTGCCAGCGTTGTGCCAGAGTTCTGCCAGAGTTGTGGCAGATTGGTGCCAGAGTTGTGCCAGGGTTCTGCCAGAGCTGTGCCAGAGGTGTGCCAGAGTTGTCCCAGAGTTGTGCCAGAGCTGTCCCAGAGTTGTGCCAGAGTTATGCCAGAGTTCTGCCAGAGTTGTGCCACAGTTGTGCCAGATTTCTGCCAGAGTGTGGCAGAGGTGTGCACGGTTGTGCCAGAGTTGTGCCAGAGTTGTGCCAGAGTTGTGCCATAGTTTTGCCAGAGTTGTGCTAGAGTTGTGCCATAGTTTTGCCAGAGTTGTGCCAGACTTGTGCCAGAATTGTGCCATAGTTTTGCCAGAGTTGTGCCAGAGTTGAGCCAGAGTTGTGCCAGAGTTGTGCCAGAGTTGTGCCATAGTTTTGCCAGAGTTGTGCTAGAGTTGTGCCATAGTTTTGCCAGAGTTGTGCCAGACTTGTGCCAGAATTGTGCCATAGTTTTGCCAGAGTTGTGCCAGAGTTGAGCCAGAGTTGTGCCAGAGTTGTGCCAGACTTTTTCCAGAATTGTGCTAGGTTGTGCCAGAAATGAGCCAGAGTTGTGCCAGATTTGTGCCAGAGTTGTGCCAGAGTTGTGCCGGGGATCTGCCAGTGGTGTGCCACAGTTGTGCCAGAGTTCTTCCAGAGAGTGCAAGAGGTGTGAACGGTTGTAGCAGAGTTGTGCCAGAGTTGTGCCAGAGTTGTGACAGAGTTGTGCCAGAGTAGTGCCAGATTTGTGCCAGAGTTTCGGCATAGTTTTCCCAGAGTTGTGCCAGAGTTGAACCAGATTTGTGCCAGAGTTGTGCCAAACTTTTGCCAGAATTGTGCTAGGTTGTGCCAGGAATGTGCCAGAGTTCCGCCAACGTTTTCCCAGAGTTGTGCCAGAGTTGTGCCAGAGTTGTGCCAGAGTTGTGCCAGAGTTGTGCAAGAGTTGTGTCGGAGTTCTGCTAGGGTTGTAACAGAGTTATGCCAGGGTTTTTCCAGAGTTGTGCCGGAGTTGTGCCAGGGTTGTGCTGGAGTTGTGCCAGAGATCTGCCAGAGTTGTGCCAGAGTTGTGCCAGAGTTGTGCCAGAGTTGTGCCAAAGTTGTTCCAGAGTTGTGCAAGAATTATGCCATAGTTGTGCCAGAGGTGTGCGAGATTTGGGCCAGAGTTGTGCAATAGTTCTGCCAGACTTGTGCCAGAGTTGTGCAAGATTTGTGCCAGAGTTGTAACAGAGTTGTGCCAGAGTTCTGCCAGAGTTGTGGCAGATTTGTGCCAGAGTTGTGCCAGAGTTGTGCCACAGTTGTGCCAGATTTGTGCCAGAGTGTGCCAGAGGTGTGTACGGTTGTGCCAGAGTTGTGCCATAGCTTTGCCAGAGTTGTGCCAGAGTTTTCCCAGACTTGTGCCAGACTTGTGCCAGAATTGTGCCATAGTTTTGCCAGAGTTGTGCCAGAGTTGAGCCAGAGTTGTGCCAGATTTGGTCCAGATTTGTGCCAAATTTCTGCCAGGTTGTCCCAGAAATGAGCCAGAGTTGTTCCAGAGTTGTGGCAGAGTTGTGCCGGGGATCTGCCAAAGGTGTGCCACAGTTGTGCCAGAGTTCTACCAGAGTGTGCAAGAGGTGCGGACGGTTGTGGCAGAGTTGTGCCAGAGTTGTGCCAGTGTTTTGCCAGAGTAGGGCCAGATTTGTGCCAGAGTTTTGCCATAGTTTTCCCACAGTTGTGCCAGAATTGAGCCAGAGATGTGCCAGAGATGAGCCAGAGTTGTGCCAGGGTTGTGCCAGAGTTGTGCCAGAGATGTGCCAGAGTTGTGCCAGAGTTGTGCAAGAGTTGTGTCGGAGTTGTGCCATGGTTGTGACAGAGTTGTGCCAGGGTTGTGCCAGAGTTGTGCCAGAGTTGTGCCAACGTTGTGCCAGACTTGTACCAGAGTTGTGCCAGAGTTGTGCCAGAGTTGTGGCAGAGTTGTTACAGAGTTGTGCAAGAATTATGCCATTGTTGTGCCAGAGGTGGGCCAGATTTGGGCCAGAGTTGTGCCATAGTTGTTCCAGATTTGTGCCACAGTTGTGCCAGATTTGTGCCAGAGTTGTGCAAGAGTCGGGCCAGAGTAGTGCCAGAGTTGTGCCAGAGTTGTGCGAAAGTTGTGCCAGAGTAGTGCCAGAGTTTTGCCAGAGTTGTGCCAGAGTTGTAACAGAGTTGTGCCAGAGTTCTGCCAGAGTTGTAGCAGATTTGTGCCAGAGTTGTGTCAGGGTTTTGCCAGAGCTGTGCCAGAGGTGTGCCAGAGTTGCGCCACAGTTGTGCCAGAGTTGTGCCAGAGTTGTGCCAGA
>SZWC01014235.1:45718-56237 GCA_023375785.1 Penium margaritaceum | reverse complement strand
TGCCAGAGTTGTGCCAGAGTTGTGCCAGAGTTGTGCCAGATTTGTGCCAGAGTTGTTTAAGAGTTGTGCCGGAGTTGTGCCAGGGTTGTGATAAACTTGTGCCAGTATTGTGCCAGAGTTGTGCCAGAGTTGTGCCAAAGTTGTGCCAGAGTTGTGCCAGAGTTGTTCCAGATTTGTGCCAGAGTTGTGCCAGAGTTGTGCCAGAGTTGTGCCAGAGGTGTGCCGAAGGTTTTTCAGAGTTGTGCCAAAATTATGCCAGAGTTGTGCCAGAGGTGTCGGAAGTTTGGGCCAGAGTTGTGCCAGTGTTGTGCCAGAGTTGTGGCCAACATGTGCCAGAATTGTGACAGGTTGTGCCAGAGTTGTGCGGGAGTTGTGCCAGAGTTGTTCTAGAGTTGTGCCAGGGTTGTGCTAGTGTTGTGCCAGGGTTGTGCCAGAGTTGTGCCAAAGTTGCGCCAGTGCTGTGCGAGAGTTGTGCCATAGATGTGCCAGAATTGTGCCATAATTGGGCTAGATTTGTGCCAGATTTATGCCAAAGTTGTGCCAGAGTTGTGCCAGAGTTGAGCCAGAGCTGTACCAGAGTTGTGGCAGACTTGTGCCAGAATTGTGCCAAGTTGTGGTAGATTTGTACCAGAGTTGTGCCAGAGTTGTGCCGGAGTTGTACCAGAGTTGTGCCAGAGTTGTGCCAAAGTTGTGCCAGAGTTGTGCCAGAGATGTGCCAGAGTTGTGACAGAGTTGTGCCAGAGTTGTGCCAGATTTGTGCTAGAGGTGTGCCAAAGTTATGCCAGAGTTTTGCCACAGTTGTGCCAGATTTCTGCCAGAGTGTGCCAGAGGTGTGCACGGTTGTGCCAGAGTTGTGCTAGAGTTATGCCAGAGTTCTGCCAGAGTTGTGCCTGAGTTGGGCCAGAGTTGTGCCAGAGTTGTGCCAGAGTTTTGCTAGAGTCGTGCCATAGTTGTAACTGAGTTGTGCCAGAGTTTTGCCTGAGTTGTGCCAGAGTTGTTCCAGATTTGTGCCATGGTTGTGCCAGAGGTCCGCTAGAGTATGCCAGAGGTGTGCACGGTCATGCCAGAGTTGTGCCAGAGTTATGCAAGAGTTGTTCCAGAATTGTGCCAGAGTTGGACCAGAATTGTTCCAGAGTTGTGCCAGAGTTGTGCCAGAGTTGTGCCAGAGTTGTGCCAGAGTTGTGTCAGAGTTATGCCAGAGTTGTGCCACAGTTCTGCCAGGGGTCCGCTAGAGCATGCCAGAGGTGTGCACTGTTGTGCCAGAGCTGTGCCAGAGTTATGCCAGAGTTGTTCCAGAATTGTGCCAGTGTTGTGCCAGAGTTGTGCTAGACTTGTGCCTGAGTTGTGCCTGAGTTGTGCCAGAGTTGTGCCAGAGTTTTGCCAGAGTTGTGCTCGATTTTTGCCAGAGTTGTGCCAGAGTTCTGCCAGTGTTGTGCCCAAGTTGTTCCAGAGTTGTGCCAGAGTTGTGCCAGAGTGGTTCCAGAGTTGTGCTAATGATCTGTCAGAGGTGTGCCAGAGTTGTGCCAGAGTCCTGCCAGAGTTGTGCCAGGGTTGTGCCAGAGTTGTTCCAGATTTGTGCCAGAGTTGTGCCAGAGTGGTTCCAGAGTTGTGCTAATGATCTGTCAGAGGTGTGCCAGAGTTGTGCCAGAGTCCTGCCAGAGTTGTGCCAGGGTTGTGCCAGAGTTGTTCCAGATTTGTGCCAGAGTTGTGCCAGATTTGTGTTGGAGTTGTGCAGGATTTGTGCCAGAGTTGTGCCCGAGTTGTGCCAGAGTTGTGCCAGGGTTGTGCCAGAGTTGTTCCAGAGTCGTGCCAGAGTTGTGCCAGAGTTGTGCCAGATTTTTGGTAGAGTTGTGCCAGAGTTGTGCCAGAGTTGTGTCAGCATTGTGCGAGAGCTGGGCCAGACTTGTGCCAGAGCTGTGCGAGAGTTGTGGCAGAGTTTTGCCAGAGTTGTGCAAGAGTTGTGCTAGAGTTGTGCCAGAGTTGTGCCAGAGTTGTGCCAGATTTGTGCCAGAGTTGTGCCATAGTTGTCCCAGAGTTGTGCCAGAGTTGTGCCAGATTTGTGCCAGAGTTGTGCCATAGTTGTCCCAGAGTTGTGCCAGAGTTGTGCAAGATTTGTGCTAGAGTAGTGCCGGAGTTGTGCCAGAGTTGTGCCAGAGTTGTTCCAGAGTTGTGCGAGAGTTGTGCGAGAGTCGTGCAAGAGATGTGTCAGGGTTGTGCCAGAGTTGTGCCAGAAATGGACCAGAGTTGTGCCATAATTGTGCCATCGTTGTGCCAGAGTTGTGCCAGAAATGTGCCAGAGGTGTACCAGAGTTGTGCCAGAGTTGTGGAAGAGTTGTGCTAGAGTTGTGCAAGATTTGTTCCAGAGTTGTCCTAGAGTTGTGCCGGAGTGGTGCCAGAGTTGTGCCTTAGTTGTGCCAAAGATGTGCGAGAGTTGTGCCAGAGTTGTGCCAGAGTTATTGTTGAATATTTCCCCTCTGCATGCTCAAGTGCGGCGCCGGGAGGCGCCGAAGAGCCGCCAGAGAGAGGAAATTCCTTGTCGACGGTTCTTGCGGCTGGAGGATTGCTCGGATTCTGAAATGGAGGATTGTTCCCGAAAAGTTGACAATTCGCTGAATCCAGTGGAAGGTGTTCCGCCGGAATTGGACTAGTAACGAGGCAGATATTGGCTTCCAAATTTGGGGTGTGTGCTGCGGTTCTGGGAGCCGGCCGCGGTTCGACTTCTGGTGAATAATTGACCGGAACGAGTAACAAAATGCCATCTGGGGATTTTGCTCCGGAAGATCTGCCAAGGCATCTGGTAGATGATCCGCCGGATTTCAGGAGTGCAGTTGTTTACTGAGGGACTTGGCCAAAATCTTGGCTCGAAGCCCGAAACTCAGGAGTATAGTTTGTTACTCGGGGACTTCGTCAAAATTCTGACTGGAGGTCCGCGAACAGGTTTCGACCCACTTCAATCCCCATCACCAAATCCGATGACCAACTCATCGAAACAGACCCCAAAGGCGCGAGGGGCGCCGCCACTATGTTTAGGGACATCTGCGCCTCCGGAACGGCATTTTGATGGGTCCTTGATGTGTGAGGGCGCCTCAGCAAGGGACGTGGTGTGCGGTGCGGTCTGAGCGGCTGATTTGGGGTACTGTGCTTTGGCTGACGTAGCAGGAGCTACAGTGATCGGAATCGCGCACGGTTTGGTGCGTTGGAGAGCTCATGACTAGTCCTACAAATGTTCACGTAATGTGTATGTTTAAAACCTTATGCAAAATCGCGTTCTTCCCATTGCAAAAGTGACTGTCTTGCATTTGTCTTCAACTGCCAAAAACATAGCGTGAGGCGACCAGAAAGCTCATGCTTAGACAAAGAACCACCCGCACAAAATATAGCCGTGAGCCCGGAGGACCCGTCAGGCGACTTTGGAACCGCACCCTAGCTTCAAACAGTTGTGCCACAGTTGTGCCACAGTCCTGCCAGAGTTGTGCCAGGGTTGTGCAAGAGTTGTTCCAGATTTGTGCCAGATTTGTGCCAGAGTTGTATCAGACTTGCGCAAGAGTTGTGCCAGAGTTGTGCCCGAGATGTTCCAGAGTTTTTCCAGAGTTGTGCCAGAGTTGTGCCGGAGTTGTACCAGTGTTGTGCCAGAGTTGTGCCAGAGTTGTGCCAGAGTTGTGCCAGAGATGTACTAGAGGTGTGCCAGATTTGTGCGAGAGTTGTGTCAGAGTTGTGCCACAGTTGTGCCAGAGTTGTGCGAGAGTTGTGCCAGAGTTGTGCCAGAGTTGTGCAAGAGTAGTTCCAAAGTTGTGCGAGAGTTGTGCCAGAGTTGTGCCAGAGTTGTGACAGAGTTGGACCAGAGTTGTGCCAGAGTTGTGCCAGAGTTGTGCGAGAGTTATCCCGGAGTTGTGCCAGAGTTGTGCCAGAGTTGTGCGAGAGTTATCCCGGAGTTGTGCCAGAGTTGTGCCAGAGTTGTGCGAGAGTTATCCCGGAGTTGTGCCAGAGTTGTGCCAGAGTTGTGCGAGAGTTATCCCGGAGTTGTGCCAGAGTTGTGCCAGAGTTGTGCGAGAGTTATCCCGGAGTTGTGCCAGAGTTGTGCCAGAGTTGTGCGAGAGTTATCCCGGAGTTGTGCCAGAGTTGTGCCAGAGTTGTGCGAGAGTTATCCCGGAGTTGTGCCAGAGTTGTGCCAGAGTTGTGCGAGAGTTATCCCGGAGTTGTGCCAGAGTTGTGCCAGAGTTGTGCGAGAGTTATCCCGGAGTTGTGCCAGAGTTGTGCCAGAGTTGTGCGAGAGTTATCCCGGAGTTGTGCCAGAGTTGTGCCAGAGTTGTGCGAGAGTTATCCCGGAGTTGTGCCAGAGTTGTGCCAGAGTTGTGCGAGAGTTATCCCGGAGTTGTGCCAGAGTTGTGCCAGAGTTGTGCGAGAGTTATCCCGGAGTTGTGCCAGAGTTGTGCCAGAGTTGTGCGAGAGTTATCCCGGAGTTGTGCCAGAGTTGTGCCAGAGTTGTGCGAGAGTTATCCCGGAGTTGTGCCAGAGTTGTGCCAGAGTTGTGCGAGAGTTATCCCGGAGTTGTGCCAGAGTTGTGCCAGAGTTGTGCGAGAGTTATCCCGGAGTTGTGCCAGAGTTGTGCCAGAGTTGTGCGAGAGTTATCCCGGAGTTGTGCCAGAGTTGTGCCAGAGTTGTGCGAGAGTTATCCCGGAGTTGTGCCAGAGTTGTGCCAGAGTTGTGCGAGAGTTATCCCGGAGTTGTGCCAGAGTTGTGCCAGAGTTGTGCGAGAGTTATCCCGGAGTTGTGCCAGAGTTGTGCCAGAGTTGTGCGAGAGTTATCCCGGAGTTGTGCCAGAGTTGTGCCAGAGTTGTGCGAGAGTTATCCCGGAGTTGTGCCAGAGTTGTGCCAGAGTTGTGCGAGAGTTATCCCGGAGTTGTGCCAGAGTTGTGCCAGAGTTGTGCGAGAGTTATCCCGGAGTTGTGCCAGAGTTGTGCCAGAGTTGTGCGAGAGTTATCCCGGAGTTGTGCCAGAGTTGTGCCAGAGTTGTGCGAGAGTTATCCCGGAGTTGTGCCAGAGTTGTGCCAGAGTTGTGCGAGAGTTATCCCGGAGTTGTGCCAGAGTTGTGCCAGAGTTGTGCGAGAGTTATCCCGGAGTTGTGCCAGAGTTGTGCCAGAGTTGTGCGAGAGTTATCCCGGAGTTGTGCCAGAGTTGTGCCAGAGTTGTGCGAGAGTTATCCCGGAGTTGTGCCAGAGTTGTGCCAGAGTTGTGCGAGAGTTATCCCGGAGTTGTGCCAGAGTTGTGCCAGAGTTGTGCGAGAGTTATCCCGGAGTTGTGCCAGAGTTGTGCCAGAGTTGTGCGAGAGTTATCCCGGAGTTGTGCCAGAGTTGTGCCAGAGTTGTGCGAGAGTTATCCCGGAGTTGTGCCAGAGTTGTGCCAGAGTTGTGCGAGAGTTATCCCGGAGTTGTGCCAGAGTTGTGCCAGAGTTGTGCGAGAGTTATCCCGGAGTTGTGCCAGAGTTGTGCCAGAGTTGTGCGAGAGTTATCCCGGAGTTGTGCCAGAGTTGTGCCAGAGTTGTGCGAGAGTTATCCCGGAGTTGTGCCAGAGTTGTGCCAGAGTTGTGCGAGAGTTATCCCGGAGTTGTGCCAGAGTTGTGCCAGAGTTGTGCGAGAGTTATCCCGGAGTTGTGCCAGAGTTGTGCCAGAGTTGTGCGAGAGTTATCCCGGAGTTGTGCCAGAGTTGTGCCAGAGTTGTGCGAGAGTTATCCCGGAGTTGTGCCAGAGTTGTGCCAGAGTTGTGCGAGAGTTATCCCGGAGTTGTGCCAGAGTTGTGCCAGAGTTGTGCGAGAGTTATCCCGGAGTTGTGCCAGAGTTGTGCCAGAGTTGTGCGAGAGTTATCCCGGAGTTGTGCCAGAGTTGTGCCAGAGTTGTGCGAGAGTTATCCCGGAGTTGTGCCAGAGTTGTGCCAGAGTTGTGCGAGAGTTATCCCGGAGTTGTGCCAGAGTTGTGCCAGAGTTGTGCGAGAGTTATCCCGGAGTTGTGCCAGAGTTGTGCCAGAGTTGTGCGAGAGTTATCCCGGAGTTGTGCCAGAGTTGTGCCAGAGTTGTGCGAGAGTTATCCCGGAGTTGTGCCAGAGTTGTGCCAGAGTTGTGCGAGAGTTATCCCGGAGTTGTGCCAGAGTTGTGCCAGAGTTGTGCGAGAGTTATCCCGGAGTTGTGCCAGAGTTGTGCCAGAGTTGTGCGAGAGTTATCCCGGAGTTGTGCCAGAGTTGTGCCAGAGTTGTGCGAGAGTTATCCCGGAGTTGTGCCAGAGTTGTGCCAGAGTTGTGCGAGAGTTATCCCGGAGTTGTGCCAGAGTTGTGCCAGAGTTGTGCGAGAGTTATCCCGGAGTTGTGCCAGAGTTGTGCCAGAGTTGTGCGAGAGTTATCCCGGAGTTGTGCCAGAGTTGTGCCAGAGTTGTGCGAGAGTTATCCCGGAGTTGTGCCAGAGTTGTGCCAGAGTTGTGCGAGAGTTATCCCGGAGTTGTGCCAGAGTTGTGCCAGAGTTGTGCGAGAGTTATCCCGGAGTTGTGCCAGAGTTGTGCCAGAGTTGTGCGAGAGTTATCCCGGAGTTGTGCCAGAGTTGTGCCAGAGTTGTGCGAGAGTTATCCCGGAGTTGTGCCAGAGTTGTGCCAGAGTTGTGCGAGAGTTATCCCGGAGTTGTGCCAGAGTTGTGCCAGAGTTGTGCGAGAGTTATCCCGGAGTTGTGCCAGAGTTGTGCCAGAGTTGTGCGAGAGTTATCCCGGAGTTGTGCCAGAGTTGTGCCAGAGTTGTGCGAGAGTTATCCCGGAGTTGTGCCAGAGTTGTGCCAGAGTTGTGCGAGAGTTATCCCGGAGTTGTGCCAGAGTTGTGCCAGAGTTGTGCGAGAGTTATCCCGGAGTTGTGCCAGAGTTGTGCCAGAGTTGTGCGAGAGTTATCCCGGAGTTGTGCCAGAGTTGTGCCAGAGTTGTGCGAGAGTTATCCCGGAGTTGTGCCAGAGTTGTGCCAGAGTTGTGCGAGAGTTATCCCGGAGTTGTGCCAGAGTTGTGCCAGAGTTGTGCGAGAGTTATCCCGGAGTTGTGCCAGAGTTGTGCCAGAGTTGTGCGAGAGTTATCCCGGAGTTGTGCCAGAGTTGTGCCAGAGTTGTGCGAGAGTTATCCCGGAGTTGTGCCAGAGTTGTGCCAGAGTTGTGCGAGAGTTATCCCGGAGTTGTGCCAGAGTTGTGCCAGAGTTGTGCGAGAGTTATCCCGGAGTTGTGCCAGAGTTGTGCCAGAGTTGTGCGAGAGTTATCCCGGAGTTGTGCCAGAGTTGTGCCAGAGTTGTGCGAGAGTTATCCCGGAGTTGTGCCAGAGTTGTGCCAGAGTTGTGCGAGAGTTATCCCGGAGTTGTGCCAGAGTTGTGCCAGAGTTGTGCGAGAGTTATCCCGGAGTTGTGCCAGAGTTGTGCCAGAGTTGTGCGAGAGTTATCCCGGAGTTGTGCCAGAGTTGTGCCAGAGTTGTGCCATAGTTGTCCCAGAGTTGTGCCAGAGTTGTGCCAGAGTTGTGCCAGAGTAGTGCCGGAGTTGTGCCAGAGTTGTGCCAGAGTTGTTCCAGAGTTGTGCGAGAGTCGTGCCAGAGGTGTGCCAGGGTTGTGCCAGAGTTGTGCCAGAAATGGACCAGAGTTGTGCCAGAGTTGTGGAAGAGTTGTGCTAGAGTTGTGCAAGAGTTGTTCCAGAGTTGTCCTAGAGTTGTGCCGGAGTGGTGCCAGAGTTGTGCCTAAGTTGTGCCAAAGATGTGGGAGAGTTGTGCCAGAGTTGTGCCAGAGTTGTTGTTGAAGATTGCCTCTCTGCATGCTCAAGTGCGGCGCCGGGAGGCGCCGAAGAGCCGCCAAAGAGAGGAAATTCCTTGTCGACGGATCTTGCGACTGGGGGATTGCTCGGATCCTGAAATTGAGGATTGTTCCCGAAAGTTGTCAATTCGCTGAGTCCGGTGGAAGGTGTTCCGCCAGAATTGGACTAGTAACGTGGCAGATATTGGCTTCCAAAGTTGGGGTGTGCGCTGCGGTTCTGGGAGCCGGCCGCGGTTCGACTTGTGGTGAATAATTGACCGGAACGAGTAACAAAATGCCATCTGGGGATTTTGCTCCGGAAGATCTGCCAAGGCATCTGGTGGATGATCCGCCGGATTTCAGGAGTGCAGTTGTTTACTGAGGGACTTGGCCAAAATCCTGGCTCGGAGCCCGAAACTCAGAAGTACAGTTTGTTACTCGGGGACTTCGTCAAAATTCTGACTGGAGGTCCGCGAACAGTTTTCGACCCACTTCAATCCCCATCACCAAATCCGATGACCAACTCATCGAAACAGACCCCAAAGGCGCGAGGGGCGCCGCCACTATGTGTAGGGACATCTGCGCCTCCGGAATGACATTTTGATGGGTCCTTGATGTGTGAGGGCGCCTCGGCGGGCGACGTGGTGTGCGGTGCGGTCTGAGCGGCTGATTTGGGGTACTGTGCTTCGGCTGAGGTAGCAGGAGCTACAGTGATCGGAATCGCGCACGGTTTGGTGCGTTGGAGAGCTCATGACTAGTCCTACAAATGCTCACATAATGTGCATGTTCAAAACCTAATGCAAAATCACGTTCTTCCCATTGCAAAAGTGACTGTCTTGCATTTGTCTTCAACTGCCAAAAACATAGCGTGAGGCGACCAGAAAGCTCATGCTTAGACAAAGAACCACCCGCACAAAACATAGCCGTGAGCCCGGAGGACCCGTCAGGCGACTTTGGAACCGCACCCTAGCTTCAAACAGTTGTGCCACAGTTGTGCCACAGTCCTGCCAGAGTTGTGCCAGGGTTGTGCCAGAGTTGTTCCAGATTTGTGCCAGATTTGTGCCAGAGTTGTACCAGACTTGCGCAAGAGTTGTGCCAGAGTTGTGCCCGAGTTGTGACAGAGTTGTGCCAGAGTTGTGCCAGAGTTGTGCCGGAGTTGTACCAGTGTTGTGCCAGAGTTGTGCCAGAGTTGTGCCAAAGTTGTGCCAGAGATGTACCAGAGGTGTGCCAGATTTGTGCGAGAGTTGTGTCAGAGTTGTGCCACAGTTGTGCCAGAGTTGTGCGAGAGTTGTGCCAGAGTTGTGCCAGAGTTGTGCAAGAGTTGTGCCAGAGTTGTGCCAGAGTTGGGCCAGAGTTGTGCCAGAGTTGTGCCAGAGATGTACCAGAGGTATGCCAGAGTTGTGCGAGAGTTGTGCCAGAGTTGTGCCAGAGTTGGGCCAGAGTTGTGCCAGAGTTGTGCCAGAGATGTACCAGAGGTATGCCAGAGTTGTGCGAGAGTTGTGCCAGAGTTGTGCCAGAGTTGGGCCAGAGTTGTGCCAGAGTTGTGCCAGAGATGTACCAGAGGTATGCCAGAGTTGTGCGAGAGTTGTGCCAGAGTTGTGCCAGAGTTGGGCCAGAGTTGTGCCAGAGTTGTGCCAGAGATGTACCAGAGGTATGCCAGAGTTGTGCGAGAGTTGTGCCAGAGTTGTGCCAGAGTTGGGCCAGAGTTGTGCCAGAGTTGTGCCAGAGATGTACCAGAGGTATGCCAGAGTTGTGCGAGAGTTGTGCCAGAGTTGTGCCAGAGTTGGGCCAGAGTTGTGCCAGAGTTGTGCCAGAGATGTACCAGAGGTATGCCAGAGTTGTGCGAGAGTTGTGCCAGAGTTGTGCCAGAGTTGGGCCAGAGTTGTGCCAGAGTTGTGCCAGAGATGTACCAGAGGTATGCCAGAGTTGTGCGAGAGTTGTGCCAGAGTTGTGCCAGAGTTGGGCCAGAGTTGTGCCAGAGTTGTGCCAGAGATGTACCAGAGGTATGCCAGAGTTGTGCGAGAGTTGTGCCAGAGTTGTGCCAGAGTTGGGCCAGAGTTGTGCCAGAGTTGTGCCAGAGATGTACCAGAGGTATGCCAGAGTTGTGCGAGAGTTGTGCCAGAGTTGTGCCAGAGTTGGACCAGAGTTGTGCCAGAGTTGTGCCAGAGTTCTGCCAGAGTTGTGCCAGAGTGGTGCCAGAGTTGTGCCAGAATTGTGCCAGAGTTGTGCCAGAGTTGTGCCAGAGTGTTGCCAGAGTTGTGCCAGAATTGTGCCAGAGTTGTGCCATAGGTGTGCCAGAGTTTTGCCAGAATTTTTCCAGAGTTGTGCCAGAGTTGTTCCAGAGTTGTGCCAGATTTGTTCCAGCGTTGTGCAAAAGTGGTGCCAATTTTGTCCCAGAGGTGTGCCAGAGTTGTGCCAGAGTGTTGCCAAATTGTGCCAGAGTTGTGCGAGAGTTGTGGGAGAGTTGTGCCAGAGTTGTGCCAGAGTTGTGCCAGAGTTGTGCCAGAGGTGTGCAAGAGTTGTACCAGAGTTGTTCCAGAGTTGTGCCAGAGCTGTGCCAGATTTGTGCCAGAGTTGTGCCAGAGTTGTGGCAGAACTGTGCCAGAGTTGCGCAAGAGTGGTGCCAGAGATGTGCTAGAGTTGTGCCAGAATTGTGCCAGAGTTGTGCCAGAGTTGTGCCATAGTTGTGCCAGAGTTGTGCCAGAGTTGTGCCAGAGTTGTGCCAGAGTTGTGC
>SZWC01014235.1:31917-45568 GCA_023375785.1 Penium margaritaceum | reverse complement strand
TTTTGCCAGAGTTGTGCCAGAGTTGTGCCAGAGTTGTGCCAGAGTTGTGCCAGAGTTGTTCCAGAGTTGTGTCAGAGTTGTACCAGATTTGTGCCATAGTTGTGCCAGAATTGTGCCAGAGTTGTGCCAGATTTGTGCGAGAGTTGTGCCAGAGGTTTGCCAGAGTTGTGACAGACTTGGACCAGTGTTGTGCCAGAGTTGTTCCCGAGTTGTTCGAGAGTTGTGACAGAGTTATGCCAAAGTTGTGCCAGAATTGTGGGAGAATTGTGCCAGAGTTGTGCCAGAGTCTTGCCAGAGTTTTGCCAGAGTTGTTCCATAGTTGTGCCATAGTTGCACCAGAAATGTGCCAGAGTTTTGTTAGAGTTGTCCCAGAGTTGTGCCAGAGTTGTGCCAGAGTTTTGCCACAGTTGCTAGAGAGTTGTGCCGTAGTGGTCCCATAGCTGTGCCACAGTTATGCCACACTTGCGCCAGAGTTTTGCTAGAGTTGTGCCAGATTTCTGCCAGAGTTGTGCCAGAGTTGTGCAAAAGTTGTGCCTGAGTTGTGCCAGAGTTACACCAAATTAGTGCTAGAGTTGTCTTTGAGTGGTTCCAGAGTTGTGCCAGAGTTGTGCCAGATTTGTGCCAAAGGTTTTCTAGAGTTGTGCCAGAGTTGTTCCAGCTTTGTGGCAGATTTGTTCCAGAGATCTTTCAGATTTGTGCCAGAATTTTCCCGGAGTTGTGCCACAGCTGTGCCAGAGTTGTGCCAGTGTTGTGCCACAGTTGTGCCACAGTTGTGCCAAAGTTATGCCAGAGTTCTGCCAGAGTTGTGAAAACGTTGTTCCAGATTTTTTCCAGAGTTGTGCGCGTTTGGGGCCAACGTAGTGCCAGAGTCGTGCCAGAGATGAGCCAGAGTTGTGCCAGAGTTGTGCCAGAGTTGTGCAAGAGTTGTGCCAGATATGTGACAGAATTGTGCAAGAGTTGTGAAACAGGTGTTCCAGAGTGTTGCCAGAGTAGTGCCACAGTTGTGCCAGAGTTTGGCCAGAGTTGTGCCAGAGTTGTGCCAGAGTTGTGCCAGAGTTGTGCAAGATTTGTGCCAGAGTTGTGCCAGAGTTTTGTTAGAGTTGTGCCAGAGTTGTTTGGAAGTTGTGCCAGATTGGTGCCAGAGGTGAGCCAGAGTTGTGCCAGAGGTGTGCGAGAGCTGTACTCCAGTTGTGCCAGAGTTGTACTGGTTGTACCAGGTTGTCCCGGAATTGTACCAGAGTTGTTCCAGAGTTGTGGCAGAGTTGTGCAAGATTTGTGCTAAAGTTGTGCCAAAGTTGTGCCAGACTTGTGCCAGTGTTGTGCCAGAGTTTTGCCAGAGTTGTGCCAGAGTTTGGCAAGAGCTTTGCCAGAGTTTTCCTACAGTTGTGCCAGGGTTGTGCCAGAGTTGTGCAAGATTTAAGCTAGATTTGTGCCAGAGTCCTGCCAGAGTTGTGCCAGAGTTGTGCCAAAGTTGTGCCAGAGTTGTGCAAGAGTTGTGCAAGAGTTTTGACACTGTTGTGCAAGAGTTTTGCTTGAGTTCTGCCAAGTTGTGCCAGACTTGTGCCAGAGTTGTGCCAGAGTTGTGCCAGAGTTGTGTCAAAGTTGTGCCAGAGTTCTGGCAGAGTTGTTCCAGTGTTGTGCCAGAGTTGTGCCAGAGCTGTTCCAGATTTGTCCCAGTGTTGTGCTAAAGTTGTGCCAGTGTTGTACCAAAGTTGTGCCAGAGGTGTGCCAGAGGCGTGCCAGAGCTGTGTCAGAGCTGTGCCAGATTTGTGCCAGAGTTGTGCAAGAGTTGTTCCAGACTTGTGCAAGAGTTTTGCCAGAGTTGTTCCAGAGTTTTGCCAGAGTTGTGCCCTTGTGCCAGAATTGTGCCAGTGTTATGCTAGTGTTGTGCCAAAGTTGTAGTAGAGTTGAGCCTGAGTTGTGCTAGAGTTGTGCCAGAGAAATGCCAGAGTTGTTCCAGAGTTGTGCCATAGTTATGTTAGAGTTTTGCAAGACTTGTGCAAGAGTTGTGCCAGAGTTGTGCCAGACTTGTGCCAGAGTTGTGCCAGAGTTGTGCCAGAGTTGTGCCAGAGGTGTGCCAGATCTTGTCCAGTGTTGTGCCAGAGTTGTGCCAGAGTTGTGCCAGAGTTGTGCCGTAGTTGTGCCAGAGTTATGCCAGAGTTGTGCAAGAGTTGTGCGAGAGTTGTGCCAGAGTTGTGCCAGACTTGTGCCAGAGTTGTGCCAGAGGTGTGCCAGATCTTGTCCAGTGTTGTGCCAGAGTTGTGCCAGAGTTGTGCCAGAGTTGTGCCGTAGTTGTGCCAGAGTTATGCCAGAGTTGTGCAAGAGTTGTGACAAGGTTGTGCCAGAGTTGTGCCAGATATGTGCTACAGTTGTGCCAGAGTTGTGTTAGAGTTGTGCCAGAGTTGTTCCAGAGTTGTTCCAGAGTTGTGCAAGAGCTGTGCCAGAGTTGTGCGAGAGTTGTGCCAGAGATGTTCCATAGTTTTTCAAGAGTTGTTCCAGAGATGTGCCAGAGTTGAACAAAACTCTTTCCATAGTTGTTCCAGAGTTTTGCAAGATTTGTGCTAGAGTTGTGCCTGAGTTATGCCAGAGTAGTCCCGGAATTTTGCCTGAGTCGTGCCAGAGTTGTTCAAGAGTTTTTCCATTGTTGTGACAGTATTGTGCCAGAGTTGTGCCAGAGTTGTGCCAGAGTTGTGCCAGAGTTGTGCCAGAGTTGTGCCAGAATTGTGCCAGAGTTTTCCCAGTGTTGCGCAAATGTTGTGCCAGAGTTGTGCCTGAGTTGTGCCAACGTTTTTGCTACAGTTGTGCCAGAGTTGTCCCAGAGTTGTGCCAGAGGAATGCCAAGAATTTACTAGAGTTGTTCTGGAGTTATGCCAGAGTTGTACCAGTGTAGTGCACGAGTTGTGCCAAAGTTGTGCCAGAGTTGTGCTTAAAAAGTGCCAGAGTTTTTCCAGAGTTGTGCCAACGTTTTGCTATATTTGTGCCAGATTTGTCCCAGAGTTGTGGCACAGTTGTGCCATTGTTGTGCCAACGTTTTGCCAGAGTTTAGCCAGAGTATTGCAAGAGATGTGCAATAGTTGTGCTAGAGTTGTTCCGGAGTTGTGCCAGAGGTTTGACAGATTTCTGCAACTGTTTTGCCAGAGTTGTGCCATAGTTATGCAAGAGTTGTCCCAGATTTGTGCCAAAGCTGTCCCATTGTTGGGAAAATTTTGTGCCAGAATTGAGCCCGAGTTGTGAAAACATTGTCCCAGATTTGTGCCCGAGGTGTGCCAGAGTTTTGCCAGAGGTTCGAGAGTTTTGCCGGAGTTGTACAAGAGTTGTGCCAGGTTGTCCCAGAATTGTGCCAGAGTTGTGTTAGATTTGTTCCAGAGTTGTGCCATAATTGTGCCAGAGTTCTTCCAGTGTTGTGCCAGAGTTGTGTTGGAGTTGTGCCAGAAGCGTTCCAGAGATGTGCCATTGTTGTGTCAGAGTTATGCCAGAGATCTGCCAGAGTTTTTCCAGAGTTGTTCAATATCTTTGCCAGAGTTGTGGCAGTGTTTTGCATGAGTTATGCCAGAGTTATGCCACATTTGCAACATTGTTGTGCCAGAGTTGTGCCAGACTTGTGCGAGAGTTTTGCTAGAGGTGTACCATTGTTCTGCAAGAGTTGTGCCAGAGTTGTGCAATAGTTGTGCCT
This sequence comes from Penium margaritaceum, assembly GCA_023375785.1. Taxonomy (NCBI): domain Eukaryota; kingdom Viridiplantae; phylum Streptophyta; class Zygnematophyceae; order Desmidiales; family Peniaceae; genus Penium; species Penium margaritaceum. The sequence goes on along the minus strand of SZWC01014235.1, from coordinate 41,895 downwards.
GAGTCGTGCCAGAGGTGTGCCAGAGCTGTCCAAAAGTTGTTCCAGAGTTGTGCCATAGGTATGCAAGAGTTGTGCCAGAGTTATACCAAAATTGTGCCAGAGTTGTGCCAGAGTTTTGCCAGAGTTGTGCCAGAGTTGTGCTAGAGTTGTGCCATAGTTGTGTAAAAGTGGTGCCATATTGGTGCCACAGGTGTGCCAGAGTTGTGCCAGTGGTGTGCGAGATTTGTATGAGAGTTGTGCCAGAGTTGTGCTAGAGTTGTGCCATAGTTGTGTAAAAGTGGTGCCATATTGGTGCCACAGGTGTGCCAGAGTTGTGCCAGTGGTGTGCGAGATTTGTATGAGAGTTGTGCCAGAGTTGTACCGGTTGTACCATGTTTTCCCGGAATTGTGCAATAGTTGCGCCAGAGTTGTTCCACAGTTGTGGGAGGGTTGTGCCAAAGTTGTTCCAGAGTTGTGCCAGAGTTGTGCCAGTGGTGTGCGAGATTTGTATGAGAGTTGTGCCAGAGTTGTACCGGTTGTACCATGTTTTCCCGGAATTGTGCAATAGTTGCGCCAGAGTTGTTCCACAGTTGTGGGAGGGTTGTGCCAAAGTTGTTCCAGAGTTGTGCCAGAGTTTTTCCAGAGTTATGCAATAGTTGTGCCAGAGTTTTTCCACAGTTACGCCAGAGTTGTACCAGAGTTTTACGAGAGCTGTGCCAGACTTGTGGAAGATTTAAGCCAGATTTTTGCCAGAGTTGTGCCAGAGTTGTGCCAGAGTTGTGCCAGAGTTGTGCCAGAGTTGTGCCAGTGTTGTGCCAGAGATATTCCAATATTGTGCCAGAGTTGTGCTAGTGGTGCACCAGAGTTGTGCCAGAGTGATGCCAGAGTTGTGCTAGATTTTTGCCAGAGTTGTGTCAAAACTGTGCCAGAGTTGTGCCAGAGTTTTCCCCGAGTTGTGCCAGAGTTGTGCGAGAGTTTTTCCAGATTTGTCCCAGTGTTGTGCTACAGTTGTGCCAGAGGTGTGCCAGCGTTGTGTCAGTGTTGTTCCAGAGTTTTTCTAGAGTTATGCCAGAGTTGAGCCAGAGTTGTGCCACAGTTGTGCCCAAGTCTTGCGAGGGTTCTGTCAGAGTTGTGTCAGAGTTATGCCTGAGTTGTGCCACAATTGTGCCAGATTTGTGCCAGAGTTGTACCAATGTTGTGCCAGAGTTGTGCCAGAGTTGTGCCAGAGTTGTGCCAGAGTTGGGCCAGAGATGTACCAGACTGGTGCCACAGTTGTGCCAGAAATATGCAATAGTAATGCAAGAGTTGTGCCAGAGTTGTGGCAGATTTGTGCTAAAGTTGTGCCATACCTGTGCCTGAATTGTGCGAGTGTTGTGCGAGACTTGTGCAAACATTATGCCAGATTTGTGCCAGAGGTGTGCAAGATTTGTGCTAGACGTGTGCGAGAGTTTTTTGAGAGCTGTGCCAGAGTTGTGCCAGAGTTGTGCCATGTTGTCCCAGAATTGTGCCAGAGTTGTGCCAGAGGTGTGCCATAATTGTTCAAGAGTTCTGCCAGAGTTGTGTCAGTGTTGTGCCAGAGTTGTGCCAGTTTTGTACCAAAAATGTGCCAGAGTTGTGCCAGGTTTGTGCCAGAATTGTGCTAGAGGATTGCCAAATTTGTGCCAGAATTGTTCCAGAGTTCTGCCAGAGCTGTGCCAGAGTTTCTCCAGAGTTGTGCCAGAGTTGTGTCTGAATTGTGCCAGAGTTGTGGCAGAGTTGTGCCAAAGTTGTGCAAGTGTTGTGCCAGAATTGTGCCAGATTTGTGCCAGAGTTGTTCTAGAGTTGATCCAGATTTCTGCCAGAGTTGAGCCAGGGATGTGCCAGAGTTATGCCAGATTTGTTCAAGATTTTTCTTAAGAGTTGTGCCAGAGTTGTGCCAGAGTTGTGCCAGAGTTGTACCAGAAGTGTACCAGAGTTGTGCCACAATTGTGAAAGAGATGTGCCATAGGTTTGCAAGAGTTGTGCCAGAGCTGTGCGTGAACTGTCCCAGAGTTGTGCCACAGTTGTGTGAATGTTTTGCCATATTTGTGCGAGAGCTATGCGAGAGTTGTGCCAGAGGTGTGCGAGAGTTGTAAGAGAGTTGTGCCAATGTTGTGCCCGAGTTATGCCATGTTGTCCCGGAATTGTGCAAGAGTTGTGCCAGAGTTGTACCTGAGTTGTGCAAGAGTTGTGCAGACATTATGCCAGAGTTGTAGAAGACTTGTGCCATAGTTATTCAAGAGTTTTGCCAGATTTGTGCAAGAGTTGTGCCATAGTTGTGCACAAGTTAAGACAGAGTTCTGCCAGAGCTGTACCAGAGTGGTGCCAAAGATATTCCAGAGTTGTGCCAGAGTTATACCAGAGGTGTGCCAGTATTGTGCCAGAGTTGTGCCAGTGTTTTTCCAGAGTTTTTCCAGAAATGTGCCAGATTTGAGCTGGTGTTTTGCCATTGTTGTGCAAGAGTTATGCCAGACTTTTGCCAGAGTTGTGCCAGAGTTGTGCCTGAGTTTTGCAAGTGCAGTGCCAGAGTTGTGCCAACTTTATGCTGGAGTTGTCCCACAATTATGCCAGAGTTGTGCTTTGTTTGTGCCAGAGTTGTGCAAGAGTTTCGCTAGAGTATTCCCAGAATTGTGCCAGAGTTGTGCCAACGTTGGACCAGAGGTGTTCTACTGTTTTGGTAGCATAGTGCCACAGTTGTGCCAGTTCTGTACCAGAATTGTTCCAGGGTTGTCGCAGAATTGTGCAAGAGCTGTGCCAAATTTGTGCCAGTGTTGTTCCAGTGTTGTGCCATAGTTATGCTAGAGTTCTGCCAGAGTTGTGCGAGAGTTGTAGTAGTGTTCTGCCAGAGTTGTGCCAGAGTTGTCCCAGATTTGATCGAGAGTTTTTCCAGGGTGCCGGAGTTGTGCCATAGTTGTTGTAGAGTTGTGCCAGAGTATTGCCAGGGTTGTGCCAGAGTTGTTCCAGATTTTTCCAGAGTTTTCCCAGAGTTGTGCCAGAGTTGTGCTGGTGTTTTGCCATGGTTGTGCCAGAGTTGTGCCAGAGTTTTGCCACATTTGTGCCAGAGATGTGCCTCAGTTGTGCCAGCGTAGTGCCAACGTTATGACAGAGTTGTGCCAGAGTTATGCCAGAGTTGTGCTTGGGTTGTGCCAGAGTTGTGCCAGAGTTGTGCTAGAGCTCTTCCAGAGTTGTTCCAGACTTGTGCCAGAGTTATGCCAGAGTTGTCCCAGAGTTGTGCCCGAGTTGAGCCAAAGTTGTGCCAGACTTGTGCCAAATTTGTGCACGTTTTGTGCCAGAATTGTGCCAGGGTTGTGCCAGGGTTGTGCCAGGGGTGTTCCACGGTCGTGGCAGAGTAGTGCAACAGTTTTCCCAGAGTTATGCCAAAATTGCTCCAGAGTTGTCCCAGAGTTGTGCAAGAGTTCTGCCAGAGTAATGCCAGAATTGTGCCATAGTGCCGGAGTTTTGTCAGAGTTGTGCAAGTTCAGTCCCAGTATTGTACCAGAGTTGTGCCAGAGTTGTGCCAGAGTTGTACCAGAGTTGTTCCAGAGTTGTGCCAGAGTTTTGCCAGATTTCTGCCATAGTTGTGCCAGAGTTGTGTTAGAGTTGTGCCAGACTTGTGCCAGAGTTGTGCCAGAGTTGTGCCAAAGTTGTGTCAGAGTTTTGCCACAGTTGTCCCAGAGTTGTCCCAGAGCTTTGCTAGAGTTGTGTTAGAGTTATGCCAGAGTTGTGCCAGAGTTGTGCTGAGGTGTGCCAGAGTTGTGCCACAATTTGTCAGAATCATGACTTCGACAAGGTCCTCCCCATGATTACCCCTCGGATAAACCGAGCTCTCCACGCAGGTTCAGGTCCCGCAACGAACCTTCGTGACCACGGTTTGTTGGTCAAGATCGTTCTTTTATAGTCGAGCCGCCCCTGATAAGTGATCACATTGCTTTGCATACGGCTAGCGGAAAGAAGCCGTTGATGCTTGTTTTAGTCCTCTTTTGTTGTTTGAACGGAGGATGTTCATTCCCTCCCACTTTTTACCCAGAACAGTTCTCTCCATCCTGTTCACCTTTGGTTCTGCAGATTTTCCACCGTGTCTTTGCTTTGCTCCCTCCTCACTCATTTCTCGCTCGCCGTCCACTCTTAGCTCCTGACTCTTCATTCCATCCCTCTCTTTCCTTCGTTGAGCCCTCCTTAGCCTATCAGTCACGATCCACTCCAACTTTATCGCACTTATTTCTTGTCTACCCCACATCTCTACCTTATCACTCTACCTCTGCCCAAGACTCCTCTTTGCCCATTCTACGACTAACTCCGTGCATTTCTCATTGCTTCAGACAGCATACCCATGTCTGTCATATCGTCCCACTTCTTTCTGCTTCTGCTGTCACTTCCGTTGCTCACTCCATTCTTTTCACATGGTATCAGAGCATCAGGTGACACTACGTGGTTCCTCTCGATCGCGTCCTCGCTTCCTTGCCTCCGCAATGCCACAGCCCTCTAGCTTCATCAGCAGCTAACATCAGCAGTGTCAACTCAAGTGCCTCTCATGTGGGTGTGCCCTCTCGACTGTCCCGACCTTGCCCTGCATCAAACTCTATGTCCGCGGCAACATCGAGCAACTCCCCAACCACCAACAGCGGCAAGAAGCTCTCGAGCTGCTTTCTGTTGCCATCTTTGTTGAAGCTTCTTCTCCCTCCTCTATTTTGCCTACATTGCTCTGCACTAACCTTTTTCTCTGCCGATCTCCTATCATCCCATTTCTCCTCTCCTTTTCACTGCTTCTGGCATCCTATTTGATTGCATGGCACGGTCAGATCTCAGTTGCCGCCCCGCCTCCCATAGCGCCTTCTCATCCTCAACTCCTCCAGCCGCCTCAACTGTCCTCTGGTGCTGCATCAGTATCATCCGCATCATCAGTTGTCTTCTCCTCCTCCACTCTCTGCATCACCTTCCTTCGCCACCTCCTCTCATTTGCAACAACAGCAGAATCCTCGTGATATCAGGATATCAGACAATACCAATCTTCCTGCTTGTCGGCCTCGAGTAAACTGGGAAACAAGCCGTTACTCTCGTGACATCCCGCAAGCATCTCTGCTTCTCTCAGGCCGCTTTCACTACAGTAAACGTCCAACTTGGACACCACCAATCTTCCTGCCCGTTGGTCACAGGCCAACTGGAAAACAAGCCGTCACTCTCCCAATATCAGAGAACCTTCCTACGACATCCACCTACCGTCCTCCCTCTTCATCCTTGCTGCATTCTCCTCTTCTTCAGCATCAACTCGGCCTCCCTCAGCCTCATGTACCTCCCTATCATCTTTCTCCTTACTCCAACATCAGCATCATCATCCTCATTATTCTTCTCATCATCCTCCGCAGTGCACGAGGTTTTGCCCCTGTGCCCATTTCATCAACATCAATCCGCCTGGTCAAACCGCTAGTCTTGCCATGACCTGCACCCACGCCCATGTCTTTGCAGTGCACGCAGCTTGCCCCTACGCCCAGATTTCATCAGCCATTTGTCTCCTCCGCAACCAGAAATCATCCGTATACATTACCAGCACACGGACCTGCATGTGTCAGCTGTCACTCACAGTGGCCTATATCTCTACTGGCAGTAGATTTCTTGCAACACGTCAGCTTCCGCCTTCCCCTTGCTGCATCCTACTCCTCTGATATCAGCAGTGCATGTGGTTTCGCCCCTGTACCCAGTTTTGTCACCATCAGCCTCCTCCATCATTATCATCCGCTTGGCACAAGGATCCGTCCGGTCGAGCTGCCAACTTCACGGCGATCTGCGCCCACGCCAAACTCTTTCCGCAGCACACGTGGTTTTCCCCTACGACCATAAACTCATCAGCCATCTGCCTCCTCATCAGCAAGCATTGAGCATCTGCCGCCAGCACAAATATCTACACGAGCTAGCTCCCTGATTTGCAGCAGCCTGCACACATGCCAGCAGCAGATTTCTTGTGGCACATTGGCTCTAGCCTTCCTCTTGCCGCATTCTACTCCTCTATAGTCCAGCAGCGCACGTGGCTTGTCCCTGCGTCCATCAATTTGCCATCACTTGCTTTCTTAACCATCATCAGCAACATCATCAGCATCTGTCACCAGCACACAGCTCTGCACACGTCAGTTACCATTCTCGCAGCGGCCTGCACCCACTGTGGCAGTAGATTTCTCACAGCATGTCGACACTTGTCATCCCCTTGCCACATTCTTCTCCTCTATAGTCATTAGCGCACGAGGTTTTATCCCTGCGTCCATCTTTGTCCATTGGTATCAGCATCCTCCTCCAATCTACTCAAGGTCCTCCCTTCTCTGCTCATTGACACCTCCATCATCAGTAGAACTCACCTGCTGATCCACACTGGTGAATAGACACCAGAAACTGCCACATACTCTCACGATCAATATCATGGAAGGACAATCCCTCGACTGGACGCACAATCCTGAGCTTGATCAGTTTGGAGAAAACATCCACGACTAATATGGTACCATACAAACTAAGACAACGCAGTCTTTCCTCCGCGGGTATCAACTTTCCCTCTTCCTACAAGGGGGTTATGACAATCCAGGGTATCCTTCAAGGGCGTACACAGCAACCCTTAGAGACATCAAAAGATGCCTTCGCCATACCACCCATACTATCTACCACAGGATCATCGAAGAGGTGTCACTCGTAGTAGCTATTTGGGACACCCTTTTGGCAGCAACGTGGAACCCAAATCTCTACAACGAGATCATAAGATCCCTCCATTGAGTGGTTACTCCCTCCACCAGGGAGCGACACCTAGACACTGATGCCCTATAGGCACTCAGGACTTCATACCTCTTCGGACTCACAGGGACTCCAAAAATGTTCTATCCACATTAAAGCCCTCGGATAAACCGATCCCTCCACACAGGTTCAGGTCCCGTAGCGAACCTCCTCAACAACGGTTTATCGGTCATGGGCGTTCCACCAGAATCGAGCCACCCCTAGTAATCAATCACGTCGCTACGCGTACGGCTAGCGGAAAGAAGCCGTTGACGCTTGTTGTGGTCCTATTTCTTTGTTTATACGGAGGATTTTCATTTGCTCCGACTTTAAGCCCAGCAAATTTCTCTCCATCCTGTTTTCTTTTGGTTCTGCGGCTTCACCGCCATATCTTTGCTTTGCTCGCTCCTCACTTATTCCTTCCTCGCCATCCACTCCCAGCTCCCGAATCTTCGCTCCATCACTCTCGTTCCTTCTCTCAGCCCTCCTCAGCCCATCACTCACAATCCACTCCAACTTTCTTGCACGAATTACCTGTCTACATCGCGGCTCTACCTTATCGCTCTACCTCTTTCCAAGACTCATCTTTGCGCATTCTGCGACTACCTCCCTGTATTGCTCATTGCTTCCATTAACATACCCATGTCTGACAGATCGCCCCACTTCTTTCTGCTTCTGCAATCGCTTCTGTTGCTGCCTCCATCCTTCTGAAACAATTGTGCCAGAGTTGTGCCATGTTTATGCAAGAGTTGTGCCAGAGTTGTGCCAAAGTTGTGCTAAATTTGTCCCACAGTTGTGCCATAGTTGTGCCAGAGTTGTGCCAATTGTGTGAAAGTTGTGCCAGATTTGTGCCAGAGGTGTGAGAGTTGTGCCGGAGGTGTGCGAGATTTGTAAGAGACTTGTGTCAGAATTGTGCCAGAGTTGTGCCAGGTTGTCCCATAATTGTGCCAGAGTTCTGCCAGGGTTGTGCCAGAAGTGTGCAAGAGTTGTGCTAAAGTTGTGCCAGAGTTGTGCACGAGTTTTGCTAGAGTTGTGCCAGAGTTTTGCTAGAGTTGTGCAAGAGTTTTTCCAGAGTTATGCCAGAGTTGTGCAAGACTTGTGCCAAAGTTGTGCCAGAGTTGTGCAAGAGTTAAGCCAGAGTTGTACCACAGTTGTACCAGAGTTGTTCCAGAGTTGTGCCAAAGTTGTGCCAGAGTTGTACCAGAGTTGTTCCAGAGTTGTGCCAGTGTTTTGCCAGAGTTGTGCCAAAATTATGCCAGAGTTGTGCAAGAGTTATTCCACAGTTGTGCCAGAGTTGTGCCAGAGTTGTGCCAGAGTTGTGCCAGAGTTGTGCCAGAGTTGTGCCAGAGTTGGGCCAGAGTTCTACAAGAGTTGTGCCAAAGTTGAGCCATATTCGTTCCAGAGTTGTGCCAGAGTTGTGCCAGAGCTGTGCCAGAGCTGTGCCAGAGTAGTGCCAGAGTTTTTCCAGGAAAACGGAGGGCACACCCTCCGTTTTGTCAGAGTTGTGCCAGAGCTGTGCCAGAGCTGTGCCAGAGTAGTGCCAGAGTTTTTCCAGGAAAACGGAGGGCACACCCTCCGTTTTGTCAGAGTTGTGCCAGAGCTGTGCCAGAGCTGTGCCAGAGTAGTGCCAGAGTTTTTCCAGGAAAACGGAGGGCACACCCTCCGTTTTGTCAGAGTTGTGCCAGAGCTGTGCCAGAGCTGTGCCAGAGTAGTGCCAGAGTTTTTCCAGGAAAACGGAGGGCACACCCTCCGTTTTGTCAGAGTTGTGCCAGAGCTGTGCCAGAGCTGTGCCAGAGTAGTGCCAGAGTTTTTCCAGGAAAACGGAGGGCACACCCTCCGTTTTGTCAGAGTTGTGCCAGAGCTGTGCCAGAGCTGTGCCAGAGTAGTGCCAGAGTTTTTCCAGGAAAACGGAGGGCACACCCTCCGTTTTGTCAGAGTTGTGCCAGAGCTGTGCCAGAGCTGTGCCAGAGTAGTGCCAGAGTTTTTCCAGGAAAACGGAGGGCACACCCTCCGTTTTGTCAGAGTTGTGCCAGAGCTGTGCCAGAGCTGTGCCAGAGTAGTGCCAGAGTTTTTCCAGGAAAACGGAGGGCACACCCTCCGTTTTGTCAGAGTTGTGCCAGAGCTGTGCCAGAGATGTGCTAGAGTTGTGCCAGGGTTGTGCCAGTGTTGTTCACGATTTTTGCCAGGGTTGTGCCAGTGTTGTGCCAGAGTTGTGCCAGAGTTGTGCCAGATTTGTGCCAGAGTTGTGCCAGAGTTGTGCAACAGTTGTGCCACAGTTGTCCTAGAGTTGTGCTAGAGTTGTGCCAGAGTTGTGCCAGAGTTGTTCCAGAGTTGTGCCAGAGTTACGCCAGAGTTGTGCCAGAGTTGTACCAGAGGTGTGCCAGAGTTGTGCCACAGTTGTGCCAGAGTTGTGCCATGGTTATGCAAGATTTGTGCCAGAGTTGTGCTGAATTTGTACCAGAGTTGTGCCAGAGTTGTGCCAGAGTTGTGCCAGATTTGTGCCAGAGTTGTGCCAGAGTTGTGCAAAAGTTGTACTAGAAGTGTGTCAGAGTTGTGTCATATGTGTGCGAGAGTTGTACGAGAGCTGCACCAGAGTCACTCCCACCACACTGGGATCTGGGGCCGCAGAGGCTCCATTACATGTGGCCAAGGCATAGGCCACAGACGGAGGACCAACAGTGATTGTGGATTCTGCAGAGTCGACTGCAATTCGTCGCTCATGAGTAAGGAGCGCGAGGCATGCATAGCAGCCGGGGTAGACCTTAGTGAGCCCTTGCATGCTAAGGCCTAGAGCCCTTGTGCTGGGTTCCCCACTGTGCACACTACGGGTAGGACGTGGGCAAAGGCGCTCACCCTCACCTCGTCTGTAGGGCTCTGGAGAAGATACAGTTGGAACAGGTGGTGGACGTGCACCAGGCACTGTCAAGACTGAGGACGTGGCAGGTAGTGTAGGTGTGTTGACTGGGGAGACGGACAAGGGTGACAACACAGCTGACTCGACTGGCCGCACTGGCAGTGCAGGTGTTGATGACATAGACAACCCAAGGGCCTCTGCTGGAGACATAGGTGTGGATGACGTAGGCGGCACTGGGGACACAGCAGGTGACGCAGGCGTGAGGAGGAAGGGAGTGGCTGACAACACAGGTGATGCAGGCAGGAGAGGCGGCGTAGGCAACGCAGGTGGTATGGACATCACAGGCGAGCCAGCTGGGGAGCCAGCTGGCGGGTGGGACG